>CAUYON010120939.1:0-35228 GCA_963573935.1 Arctocebus calabarensis
ACTAAAAAGCTTCTGCACTGCTAAGAACACAGTAACTGTAGCAGGCAGACAGCCCTCAGATTGGGAGAAAATATTTGCAGGTAATTCCTCCGACAATGGTTTAATAACCAGAATCCACAGAGAACTCAAACATATTAGCAAGTAAAGAACAAGTGATCTCAGGTTGGGAAAAGGACTTGAAGAGAAACTTCTCTGAAGATGACAGGCGCATGGCCTACAGACACATCTCCTCTTTTATATGACATCCTTATTAGTTCCTTGCGACTCCCATAACTAACTGCTGTAAACTGGGGGTTGGGGGTGGCAACAACAGAAATTGGTTCTCTTGTGGCTGTGGAGGATGAAAGTCCAAACTGACAATGGCAGCAGGCTCACCCCTCTCCAGGCTCCAGGGCTTCCCTGCCTCTCTCCAGGTGTTCGTGGCTTGAAGAAGCATCACCCCCTTCTCCACCTTGCTCATCACATGGCTGTCTCCTACTCCCTCCCAAATCTCCCCCTGCCTGGCTCTTATGACAGCTGCCTTTGGATTTAGAATCCCCCCTGAATCCAGGATGATCTCATTGTAAGACCCTTAACTTAGTTACATCTGCAAAGACCCCTTTTCCAAATAAAGTCATATCCGCTGGTTCTGCAAGTTAAGACATGAACAAATCTTTTGGAGGCCACCATTCCACATGCGTAGGCTCTCAATCTTTCTCATCTCCCCAAGGAAACCAAACTCCAGGATCCTTTAGATGGTCTTTCCTGTGACCTCCTGTCACCCACTTGACTCCACAGGGCCTAGGAAGAATGCTTGTCTTCTCCTGGACAAAATTTGAATGATTTTAACCTAGTAAGATACGGTGACCTACAGCTGGCAGTGGGTGTCACTGGACAGAGAACTTCAAAACAGCAGCTCCCCAAAGCAGGCCTGGGCTGGGCTGAAGCAAGAGAGGGGTTCCCAGGACACAGGCGCTGAAGCCGTGCTCACACTGAGGCCACAGTGAGTGCAGTGTCACCTAAGCATGACCACCTGTTGACATGTACACCCTGGGTCTCGCCTCTTCTTGCTAGTCCTGGCTTCACCCTACAGACGCCAGCTTGTGTGATTTCTGGGTCCCTTACCCGGAGAGGTGTTCCAGAACTGAGCCACCAATAGGAACAAGCCTGGGCGAGGGAGGGAGAGACCCCCTCTGCTGAGGTTCTCAGGGGTCAGCCCCTGCCTGGTGTGGAGTTGAAAAGAGTCCTGGCAGAGGAAATGGCACATGGCAGAGAATTCCTTTCCCAAATGCAAAGGAGTTCACGCAGATGGTGTCCCCAGAACTGGGCAGTGCACGTGTCCTGTGGCTGCTCCAGGCACACCCAGGCAGACTGCACGAGGCTCCACGGTTCTTTATTGCTAAGCCTCTCTGGAGGCTGAGAGTGAGTATTGCCTGGTGTAGTGCCCTCCTGGTGGCATCCAGGTAGTCTCTGGCCACTGCACCTGCTCTCAGGTTAGAGCAGCTCCCCAAACCTCTCCTAACAACTCTCACCTATACACTTCTTTTGATGTGTTGCAAAGTTCTTTTTACCTCTCCTTTATTGGGAACTGGACGATGCCCTTGGCATTTATGCATTAGCCCCACCGTACCAATGGTGAGCCTGAAGCACAGGCAGTGAATCAGCTTCCCCAGGCTCAGCAGCTTGGAATCGGGGCCAGGTCTGCTCTCCTGGTCCATCTCTCCTGGTGACTGCTGCTCCCCTTTGCCAAGCATCTTAGATTAGAAGTGCAACAGGGGTGCCCATCTGGTAGGGGAGGTGGGGGACCGTGGGCCTGCAGCCTGCTCACCTGGAGAGCCACCTCTTCTGACCAAGAGGAAGGACCCATGAAGAGTATGCCACCTGGCCTGGGAGGAAAGGAATTCGTCTGGTTATCAAACCTTCCCGAGGGGTTCTGAGGAAACAAATAGCAAGTGGCCAGGCAAGGATGGGCTGGGACAAAGCAAAGTCGGCTGATTTCCTGGGGCTGCTAAATCAGTCATCGCCATCTCCTGCCTTCGGAGTAGCAAATTGTCTGGTTTCACTGACAGTCACGGGCCCGCCTCTGTTTCTGAGATGAGGCTGGGTGGCATTGCCCTGGTCTGACCCATGGGACAGCTGAGAAGTCTCCAACCCTTCCCCCTGGTTGGCGTCCAGCTCTAATGGACAGGTGTCTGCAGCATCCGGCAGGGTCAGCTCATCTAAAACCACTCGACTGCAGGGAGCTGTTCTCTATCCAAGCTGGTGAGCAATGAGCCTGGCCCCAGCATGTGCCCAGATTCATCTGGATAAATGTCACCTGTGGGTACTCGGGCTCTGGGCATCAAGGGCCCTCAGAGCTGCTCCTGAGATGCACATGAGATGGCTCAGCTGGGATATCTTTTGCCTCTGCTCCCAGTGACATGGTGTCCACCCTGGGGAGGGCAGGGTATTAATCTTAGGGATCCTCACACTTGGTTCTTCTCGCCTCCTCTCCTCTTCTCCCCTTCCCTCCCCTCTCCTCCCCCTCCTCTTCCCCTCCCTTCTCAGACAGAGTTTTGCTCTGCCACTCAGGCTGGAGTGCATTGGCTCAATCATACCTCACTGCATCCTAGAACTTCTGAACTAGGATGAACTTCAAGCCATCCTCCTCCCACAGTGCTGAGGTTACAGGTGTGAGCCACCACGCCCAGCCTCAGGCCTGGTTCTTTAAGCTCACTTGGGTTTAGTCCTTGACCCCACTAGTCACTGGGTGACCAAAACCAATACCTCAGCCTCTGTGAGTGTAGGCAGCCTCTTCATTAAAGTGGAAATAATAATAGGCTCTCCTACCTAATGGGTTGTTATAAGGATGCTATTAATTGATGGACA
The DNA here is from genome assembly GCA_963573935.1 of Arctocebus calabarensis. Classification (NCBI taxonomy): domain Eukaryota; kingdom Metazoa; phylum Chordata; class Mammalia; order Primates; family Lorisidae; genus Arctocebus; species Arctocebus calabarensis. Next base: position 2,848 of record CAUYON010120939.1, read on the forward strand.
GAAAATTATTTATAACATGCAAAATGCCTCACACACACAGTTATTGTTAACATGGCTGCTGTTATGTTGTAAAGCATGCGTGGGGTAGCACAGGGACCCTGCCACCTCACCCCCTTCCTGTACCTGGGTCCCACCAAGACCCATTACTATTGCTATGGCTGCATCGTGTCCCCTCTCCTGAGTTCATATGCTGAAAGTCCTAACTGCAGTACCTCAGAATAAGACCATTTTTGGAGACAGTGTTTTTAAAAAGCTAATCAAGGTAAGTGGGGGTTGGGCCCTAATCCAACATGACTAGTGTCCTTAGAAGACACACAGAAAGGGACAACCACTTGAGGACACAGGGACAAGGCAGCCAAATCTGCAGGCCGAGGAAACCAACCCTGCCGCACCATGACCTCGGACTTCCAGCCTCCAGAACTGTGAGAATAAACTCCTGTGGTTTAAGCCCTGCAGTCCGAGCCGCTTTGTCACGGCAGCCCTGACAGCTCACACAACCATGTTTACCCCCACGGGGTCGGGTGGGATAAAAACAGGGCTCTGCAAAGCCAGGTGGTTTCCTTTACTGGCACACTGGCACAGTCATGACCATGATAATGAGCGTTTGAAATCTCTGGGAGGAGGGGTGGGCTGTGGTGTTTCCCAGACTTCTAGAACATGGAACGCTTTTATTGCAAAGTGTTTTCTATAGAGCATGCGTCTTCCAATATGCTGGAAACTCCGGGCTCCAAGGGACATTCCGTATTAAGGGCCCTGTCTTCTGCCTTCCTTCCCTCCCCACCTACTGGGGGCTGGGGGAGATAGGAGCCCGGACAGTTGGGGTGGGAGAAGCATGGGGCAGGGTGTGGGGGGGCTGCACTGTGCTGAGAAGTCCCTCCATCTCCCTTATCAGACAAGTAGCGGGGCCAGCAGGGTTCTGTGTTTTATGGCCCTATCATATGTGAGATCTTGCCCATTAGGGAGAAGCTGTCAACACAAAACATAGATTTCAAGGCCCGCTTTCTGCTCCAGGATTATGAATAAACCCTCTGATCATTAGAACCAGAGCATTTTTTTAAAACCCAATTTGTTTCCCGCTTCGAAACCCATTTAGTTTGCTTCCTGCCCTCTGTGTTAGGAAGGGAGAGCAGGAGACTGGAGCCTTCCAGAATCCTTACTCCAGAAACCATGCGTCCCTGGAAATTGTGCAAGTCCCTCATCTGAAACCTTGCCTTTCCTTGGAATCATCTGTTACCCATTTCCTATCACCCAGCTGCGTGTTTGTTTCAGGAGTCCCCCTTTTACAATCAGACAGAGCTGCAGAGAGCCCTGCCGAGTGGGTCCCCGTGCCCAGGAGAGCGTGGTCATGCTCGAGTGGCCCACAGGGAGGCGTTCCAGTGGATCTTCCAGTGGGGAAGGTGCTGAGTTTGATCTGGCAAGTCCTAAAGCAAGGCAGAAATCCCAAAATAAAAGACAAAAATATTCGCCAGGCAGAAGAGCGTGAGAAATGCCCGTTTCTGCCTGACTCCTCACCAGTGCCGGGAACAGGTGCTTCCCAGAAGAAACGATGCACCCCCACCTCCCCCCATTTGCGTGGCCTCCTTGCTGCATGCAGTAAAACTGACGCGAGCGATTCATTGGCACACGTGCCCACCGCGGGGACGGGAGCTGTTCATCTTCTTTCTGTCTCTGTGTGCAGCCTCCACTCTGGTGAGGGCACCTTCCCCACTCCGTGATCACACAAGGTGTGGGGGGCTCCTCCCACAGCTGGTGCTCGCCACAGTTGCAGGTCATCCACCTTCTCAGGCCAGGCCAGAGTGGACAATGTCTTCTCAGCAGGCCAGACGACTCCCTCACAGGCCGCAGGGGCTCAGGTCTGTCCTCTCCATCACTTATCAAACCCTCTTCTCCCTGCCTGACCCCACGCTGTGTGCCAGAAATAGCAGATGGGCTGGACACTGTCCCTACCCTGACCAAGGGCAGTGTCCTGGAGGGACAGTGGTGCAGGAGCAGCTGTTTACAAAACTTCTTGGTGCTGTAATGGGGATAGCCATGACCAGGAGCCCTGAGGAGGGGGGACCAACCCCTGGAGACATTTGGGAGGTGTCAAAAGAAAAGGCTTCTTGAGCGGGACCTGCAGGTGTGGCTAGGAGTCCGTCAGGCAGATGGGATGAGGTGCTTGCTTTGCCTTTGCCAATCTCAGACTCACTGTCTTTCCATCCATTTCCCCTAGATGTCTGAAATCTCTATCCCTCTGGAACATAAACTCAGAAGGCTTGGTCTACTTTGCCCACCAGCGTGTCCCAGTGCCCAGGAGGCGTCCCAAATCGTGTGCTGAATGGTCAGGAATGAAGGACAAGGTTGAGGGCAGAGGTGGAAGGACCCGGGCCGAGAGTGACAGGCAACTGCCCCACCCCACGGTCTTATAGAAATGTCCTCCAGACTCCCCTCCCTGACACTTACTGGGGACAGCCTCTCTCATAGACGAATGGCCATGAATCATCCCTCATCGTAAGTCCCAGATGCACCCGCGGTTGCTGTGGAGAGGGCCCAACAGGAGGCCCCTGGGATCAGCATCCCCTTTGCCAGCAGGAATGAAATGGTAGGTGGGAGCCACTGGCTGCCCCTGCCTGGCAACCTGGCATCTCAGCCCCCACTCCCACTGCATCAAGCCTCCTTCGTCCTTTTAGCTCTCATTTGTACGTGGGCCTCAGCCCAAGCAAAAGATTCAGCGGGAATCCGGCCGGGTTCCCAGACGCTTAATTGGAGCTGGGCTCTTCATTACCTGCACACCTGTTCCCTAACACCATATGGTCTGAGGTAAATAGACTGTAATTGTTTATCCAGAGTCAACTCTGCCATGAGTGACTGAGTGTGGGGCTCAGCCTCCGCCGTCTCCCCCGCCTCCTCCACCATCCTTCCCGCTGCCCAACCCTTCTCCAGGCTGCTGAAGGACAAAGCCTGCACAAGGTTAAAGAGTTTATGCCTGTCCCCCGGCAGAGACGCCTGCCACGTCGTCCAAGGCCTACCTTGGAGCAGCTTCTCCGCCAGCTCCAAGAAGTTTCTGCCCAGCTCTGTCAGTTGTCAGGAGCTTGGCAGCCCAGCCCCTGCCCTTGCCAAGGTGGCTGAACAGGCGGGCACCTTGCTAGCCCCGGGATCATTTATCTCTCTCCCCGTGGAGAAAGGAGGATGTCTTAGAAGGGTCTAGACTTCTGAGCCCTGTCCAGCTCTCACCTCTGCCTCTCTCCAACTCAGTAGCCTCGGAAGAGTTTCTTCACATCTCAGGAGGTTGACTGCTACATTTATCGAAAATAAGTGTGTGATTTCTGCATCACGTGATCATTAATGACAGAAGGCCACATCCTAAAGGGCCAGGCACACTGGCACTGCTTGGATACAGGAACTATTGGAGGAAGATACAGTATTTTGATTATTCACACTTTACAGATGAAGAGAGCGAGGCTGCAGTTTGTTAAATCACTTGCCCAGTGTCACCCAGCCAGAAACTAAAGAGCTGGGATTCTTCTAACCCAGCTCTGCTGACTCTGGAACCTGATCTCTTGACCACCACTCTGTATTTCTATTACGAGATAACTTAGAAATGGGCCTGGCCCAGTGCCTGACATGCAGAAGGAACTCAATAAATGCCCACCTCTCCTCTCCGCCCTTCCTCTAGTGAACAGATCCCACCCTCCTCCCCCACTCAGGCTATCCAGAGCTTCGGGCTGCCAATGTGTCCTCCTCCCAAGGCAGAGTAGAAACAGAGCAGATTCCTGTCCCCTCCTCAGTACTCCTGCCAGCCCCACCATGAAGAAGCCTGTTCCCAAAGCACAGATGATCTCAGACTTCCCTGCAGCAAGGGCAGACAAAGCAGGAAGAGAAGAAGGTGGCTGGCAATGCCCCTGACACAGCCGAGCTCTCAGCTTTGGGAGAAGCCAGGTGGGTTGATGCTGAGGAAGAGTGTAAGCACCTGAGCACTCTCTCAGCTCTGGCTGAAAACCTGCCCCGTGCAGGAGGCAGAATGCTCAGCACGCCGGAGGTCACCAGAGCCACAAGGGCACTGTAGGAGCCTCTCTTCAGGGTCCTCCTCACCATCTTTCTACCTGAGCCTGTTCCCATCCCTACCCAGAGCTCCCCCGCCCACCCCAGAGTGGCTCCAGGAGGATGGATGGCTTCCCCAAGCCCAAGAGAACGGCTGCTGTGTCCTCTTAATCTGCGCCGAATTGGTCTTTAATATGATGAAGGGCTTCCAGGCCTTTCAGCGCTGATGGATCCCCTCTGTAGCAGACACTGGCTCCTGCCCAGAGCCTACCTGGGCTGGGCAGGCGGCCTCGTGGCAGGCTCCAATGCTGTCTCGCCCACAGCCAGTTGGCAGCAGCTCCCCCAGCCCAGAAAAAGGTACAGGGCCCGATTCCCACCCTTGGAGATGCTGTTGTCACTCTGGAGAGACAGACACCAAGGTCCCGCTACACACGCACTGTGGGACCACAAAGACAAGGTGTCCATGTCAAGCATTTGGCCATGAGGAAGCCAGGACAGCAGAGGGAGCAGAAAGGGGGTAACTGAAGCCAGAGGGGTAATTAGGAAAGGCTGATTACAGGAGGCGCCCCTGGGGGCTTGAGACCTGAGCCGCAGGGGTTCCCTGATTACTCCATGGAAGTCAGGGGATGAGGCAAGAACAATTCTGCCACTGACAAAAAAACTATGTAAGAAAAAAAGAAAGCTTTTCCTTGCGAGTTCCCCATCTGCCCAGGGGGAGGCCCTTTGAAAAAGAGCTGGGAGCCCCGAACAGCAACAGCAGCTGGCTCCCAACTCTCCAGGAAGAGAAAGGAGTTTTAAAGGATACTTAAGCTGCCATATAAATTGGCCCCTCAGGGGATGCTACCTAGTTCTACTTGGCCTGATGAATATTGGAAATTTTCAGCCCCCAGCAGCAGGCAGGGCTGCAGCGTGGCCAGTAGGGTACTTCCCTGCTCGTGGGAAAGATGCAAAGTGTCCTAGAAACATGTAGCCTATCCCCTAGGAATGTGAGCCCCAGAGGAAACCCTTACAAGTCAAAAAGTTCCCAGTAGGAAGTGGGTCCCAAGTGTGGGTAGGGGCAGAGGGTGAAAGAGAAGCTCTTGTTCTGGGGCCAGGTGTTTAGTGGGCGCTAACTCACCGGACTCCTGCAAACGATCCTGCCCGATGGCATGATTATACCCATTCCACAGATAAGAAGACTGAAGTTCAGAGAGATGAAGTCACCTGCCCAAGGTCACATAACCGGAAGGGGTTAGCACCAGAGTTCCAACCTGAATCACACGCCATGCCCTGCTTTGAATGTTCCACACCTCTGCTCAGTGGCCTGGACTCTGGCCCTCAGATGCAAAAGACAAAACTGGCGAGGCTGAGGTGAGGAAGGAGAGCTGCTCACCAGGGCTTGTCGCCTGGTCAGGACACCTATGTCCAGTCTACAGAGCAGCTGTCATCCATTGCCAGGGCCCTGCCCACAGCCCCGGAAGCATCTAGGACTCTCCAGCTAAGGCTTCCCTCAGCCCAGGCAGAGGCCGGGCTCAAATGGCTGGCCAGCTGATGCCCCCAGAAGCAGCCCTGGCCAATATCCAGCTTCATCACTCTATGAGAGGAATAAGTTCAAGGTGCCCTTCTCTGTCTGCCCAGTTCCCAGTCAAGTCCCACTAGTCCCAGCAGTGGCCGGCGTTCTTCCCTGGCTTATCTCCCTTGCAAGTGTCATGTAGGTCTCATGTCCCCACACTGCTCCTGGTGCTCCGCAGGAAAGCCTCCCGGATAAATCATCGCACTCAGCTCCCTGCCCTGGGTCTTCTTTGGGGGAACCCAGACTGAACCCTCCTCATGTGCCTCCCCAGCCCACAGCACCCCTCTCTGTGCCTCTCATTTGTTGGAGAAAGAAGGTAGGCTTTCTCTTTGAAGATACATAACTAATGAGCAGATCACAAGGAACCCAAGACACAGGCATCAAATAATATACCACCAAGGCGAGATCTCTATCTTTCTATCTGGAGTGCCTCGCTTTATAGCTACGGCTGGGTCGCCGACCCTCTCATTGATGAAGTGTGTTATAAGTGCTAAGTAATAATAATACCATAAAATGCCTCAGTGCTCAAGCACGGGCTCCAGGCTCTTGATAAAATGCCAGACAGATAGATGAGCAGGCGGAGGAAATGCTCCGAGAGTATCTCCCGGAAGCTCCCTGGGCCTAATAGATAGGTCCAATCAGCCTACTTCAATTACTACTCGGGGACTAATAGCCAAGAGGCTGATTAAATCCCCAGCTCAGGCGCCTGTGAAGTGTAGAGCTGGTGACAGCAGGACAGGTCACCCGCCGAGGTGGGGGGTGTGCTCCCTTCCCGGGGCTGGGGAGGGACTTCAGGTCATCTGGGCAGCTCCAGGCTGATCCCGCTGCAGGGCCCCCTCCGTACATCCCCACTGAGCTGTGTCACCCTCGGTGCTTGCTGGGCCTGGAGAAAGGTTGACACCCTCTAGGGTCCTCCCCTCCCCATCCTCTCCTGGGGCTTCCAGAGAGGAAGGTGGGAAATTCTTTCCAGCCTTGGTAGAAACTTTCCATCATGGGAAAACGAAGAGGCTGGACAAGGTCAGGGAGAACCAGAAGGATGAAGGATTTGCTTGTCTTGGGGAGACAGTTTCGGGGAAGGAGGTAGCTGTGCCTCACTGAAGACCCATCAGAACCAACACGAGGAAGATGGAGGTGCCAGGTGGCAAGGGACTATCTTGGCGTAGAAGGCAGGAGGACCAGCAGCATGGGGAGGGGCTGTCATGGAATGCGCTGCAGAGGCTGGGGCTTGAGTGGGGCCATGAGGAAGAAGAACACACGGATCGGGAGCAGGGGGTGGGACAGGGCAGCTGCCCCTTCTGCTGGGCCCAGGGGAGCCTCCCTGGTGGGAGCATCCCAGGAGCTGTGGCTGGGGCGGGTGTGAACCTCAGCATCCACTTGCCCAGACACCTGCTTCCTCTGCCCCATCTCCCACTGCGATCATGACCCATCAGCATCACTGTGGCTGCAGCTTTGGGGGGAATGGGCCTTCCCCAGGGGAAATGTAGCCCACATCTTGCTGAGCTGGGAAATCTTTTTCTTGCATAGGGCCAATGACCCTCAGAAAAATACTGATTCAAAGTACACATCAAAATAAGAAGAGAGGGGTAGGAAGAAAGAAAGAGATCAAGAGGAGGAGGGCTAGGAGGGGGAGGAAGCAGACACAATTTACACTAATATTTATATTTGATTCTTCCATAGTCCATCAGAGAACAGAACAGTGTGAATGTTGCTGAACATGTGTTTTGAAAAGTAAAACACAGAGGATGTAAAATCTCATCCAGGCCCCAGAACGGCGAATGTTGGAGCTCTCACCGTTGGGTTTGCTGACCCCTGGGGACCACGTGCGAGGGACGAGGTGGGGAAGCTATGCCTCGGACAACAACACTGGGAAGCATCTGTCCAGGTCTCAGACGCAGCAAAGCTGGAGGAATTGGCCTGTCTGTGCTCTGAGAGAACACTGGAATCATCCCCATTTACTCATAAACCTGTTACTCATGAGCCAGGGCAGAAGAGACGAGAAGCAGGACCAGGGGGAGCAGGGATCTGGGCCCCAGGGTGGGTGTGAATAAGGCTTGGGGACAGGCCAGGCCAGGAGAGGAAGCCAAAGACAGAGGAGCTGGGGAAAGTTCTGGGATGCAGGAGCTTCCCAGCCTGCAGGTGGGGAAGGCGAGAACCACCCTGCGAGGTCTGCCTCCTACTCGTTACAGGTAAGGGTGAGGGTGAGTGGGGAGGGTGCCCTGTGGCTGGGCACAGTGGACCCCACCTGTGCCAGGAATGGGTTCTGCCATCATGAACTTAGCAGGTCCTACCAAATCCCAAATTCCTCACTAATCCTCTTTCAGATTTTCTATTCTACTAAGTGGAAGGCCAGCCTGGGATCCTGGTGTGTGCAAACAGGTCTCTGGCCTCTGGGAGCCTCTCTGCTGCCTCCATCTCCCTGCGTGCACTGCCCTGGGCCTGGTCCCTTCTGCAGCCTTTCTGGTCATCTGAGTGGGATATTGAGCTTGGGGCATGAGTTCATCTGCTAGGGCCACCATAACCAAGTACCACACACTGAGCAGCTTAAACAATGGGAACATATTCTCTCACTGATCTGGGGGCTGGAAGTTCAAGATCAAGGTGTCGGCAGGGCTGGTTTCTTGTGAGGCCTCTGTCCTTGGCTTGTAGACGGCCGTCTTCTCCCTGAATCTCCCCCTGGTCTTCCCTTTGTGCATGTCTGTGTCCAAATGTCCTCTCAGAGTCATATTAGCTTGGGGTCCACACCAACGACCTCATTTTAACATAAATGCCTCTTCAAAGTTCCAATCTCCAAACACAATCCTCTTCTGAGGTACTGGGGGTTAGTTCTTCAGCACCTGGATTTGGGGGACACACCTCAGCCCACGACCAGGCACACAGTGAGGGGTAGGGATGGGGCCTGATTTAACCCTCCGTTAAGCCCCCAACTGTGTGCTGTTGCTGTTTTCTCATCTGTGAAATGGGCATAAACACAACACCTACCTCCCATGTGGGTGGGCACCAGTTTACCTCTCAGTTTGCAAAACTGTCCTGTCACCCTATGTCTCAGGCAGCAAGCAGAACAGATGGCCAAGAAGGAGGGGACCCAGCTATCGTCACTGACATCCCTGCTGCCTTCTCTCATGCTCAGAGCTAGGGGAGGTAAGGAGTCCAGACTCTGATGAACTTTAGTGACCCTCTGGGACACCTGAGGCTGAGCCATTGCTGGTGATGGGATAAGGACAGGAGATGGAGCTGGAGTAACTCACAAGAAGGAAGACAGAGTCAGCGTCCTGCCGCAGCCGGCTATGGGGACCGCATGTGACTTGCAGTATTTCAAACCCGCACAGCACTGGGAAGCAGAAGGGTGCTGACACTGGCCCTGTGGACAGAACAGAGACCCAGGGGGACCTGTGGCTTTCCAGTGCTGTGACTGGCAGGTGAGGACATGGAGTTTGAACCCAGGGCTGTCCAACTTGCCAGCCCCTCTGTGCTGCCTTCCCTGCCTCTAGCTGCCAGGCTGTCTCTGCACATTAGGTCTCCGAGTCGGAGGGCAAGACTCCGAGGCTACCAGATGTCAACATCAGCCTGCAGAACAGCAGTCTCAGATGTCAAGGAAGGTGTAGGAGAAACTGCACAAGCCAGGAGTTAGGAGTGAACCCAAAGCCAGGAAATCGGGATTACGGGATGTTGGAAGAACAGGTGGTGTCTGGAATCCAGGTGGAAAGGCTCATTGAGTCAAAGCCCTCATCGCCAGGTATGCTCTTGAAACTCATCTAAGCAGGTCCTGATCTAACAGGATGCAGCCCTCCTGGCCTGGCAGGGAATGTCAAAACCAGACTTGGCGTGTGATCTGGTTCCCGGAGAGGGGGGAACATGGAGGTGAGTCTTAAATGTCTCAAATGCCTATACTAAGGCAGACACCCTCCTTTGGGGATTAGCCAAGGCAAAATCAGAAAGTAAGGGCCGGGCCAGACCAGAATGCAAGCTCAGGCCCTCCAGCCCTGGCCTGGCCCTGCCATTGCCCCTGGGAGCAACACCACGTGGGGGCAACTGGGAAGGAAATTGCTGCTGTGGAGCTGAGTGGGACGGGGTGGCACGCCCACTCCAGAGGGGCTGCTCAGCCCTAATGGCTGAGGGAGGAGGGGCCTGAGGCTGGGGAGTGGGCCTCTCTCAAAGGCCCCCCTATGTCCAGGGTAATGGTGATGATGGGAACAATTCTCAGGTATGCTCTGTGACCTTGGCCAAGGGACTCGCCTGTGGCTTAGTTTTCTCATCTGTGAAATGGGCATAAACACAGCACCTACCTCCCTGAGAGAATCAATGACCCAGTACATGCAGAGCTCCTCTGGAAATGTGCAGCCACGGTGAGAACCTCTGAGTGTTAGCCGTTACTACTGAGGTGCATGGCCAGTGTTTCCTTCCCTCAACAGCTGGTAGGAGGGAGAGAGATGCCTTGCTTTTGACAACTCCTTGGGCCTGTAATCCTAGCACTTTGGGAGGGTGAGGCAGATAGATTACTTGGGCTTAGGAGTTCGAGACCAGCCTGAGCAAGAGGGAGAACTAATCTCTACTAAAAATAGAAAAATTACCTGGGCGTTGAAGCGGGCACCTATAGTCCCAGCTAGCTGGGAAACTGAGGCAGGAGGATCACTTGAGCCCAGGAGTTTGAAATTGCTGTGAGCTATGGCACTACAACACTCTACCCAGAACAACAGAGTGAGACTCTTTCTCCCCCCTAAAAAAACAAACAAACAAAGAAAAAGAAAACTCCTTTGGTAAGCCCACTTGAGATGGTAACTGGGACTTCAGAACCCAATGGGTGAGAAACTACTCTGTAAAAAACACAGGATAAGTCTCTTAGTTCCCACTGGTGGGGGTGGAAGCCCAGGAGGTGGGGCCCTGGGAGCCCACCCCACCCTGCACCCCTCAAGTCTTGTTAAACCCACAAAATCACGAGGCCAGTGGATGGTTCTGGGAAAGTAGCAAAGGGCTGTGTTGGTATCCATGTCTGTATGACACTGAGGCTTTGAGGCAAGTATGTCTGTCCTCAAAGGGGTCATACGTTCACCACTGGGCGTCAGCAGGTCCCAGTAAATCTGATGGAAACCAAACAAGTGAACCAGGCAGCTGAGCTGGCTTCCCACCAGCACTCCCAAGGATGACACCCCACATCTCAACAAAACCAAATCAACTGTGACATCAGGGTCGCAGGCAGGTGGCCACAACACGGCCCTCAGCTACCTCCCTGTGTAATTTCCATCACACCTCAAATGGCACAGACAATTGAGTGTCAGAGGTGGTTTGAGTCTCTGTTCTTTTATGGAATTCCTGGCACAAGAGCCTCCGGCTCAGGGAAAATTTCCCCAGTGGCCACGCTTTGTTCCCAACATGCCTCTCGCCTCCCCGGCCTCTGTGCTGTCGAGCCCAGTGTGACTGTGGCTGGGGCTCATGGTGAATTTTATCAGGGATCCCTATAACTGGATTGCTTATTTGTAGCCTTCTGCCCGCGGCTGCTCCAGATAAAGCATGCAGAGCGTGTGCCTCAGTGTCACAAACTGTGCCTGGCCGCCATCCATCATCCTGTCAAGACATCACTCCAGACAGCCAGCTTCAAGCAGAACCAGGTAGGGGATTTTCCTCCCAAGAATAACAAACAGCAACAAAGTCAGGTTAGGGAGCCTCTGCGTCCCCTTGTCCCTTCAGTACAGGTGAAAGGATTTGGGGTTTCCCCATGGTGTCCTGCCAGTCGTCCTTCATTTCCTTAGGCTTTGCAATAACAAAAATCACCAAACCTCATCTGGCTCTAGAATCCTCTAACTGTATAGAGATTGGAATACAAAACTTCTTTGCATGTAGAGAGAATGTGTAAAATCCTTCCATATAACTTATCCCATTGATCTTGCCCATCCCCTAGGTTCGGGAGGTATTATTATTCCTCAGTTTGACAGATGAGCCGAATGAGGCTCAGAGAAGTTAAGTGACTTCTCCAAGGTCGCACAGAGAGTCAGGAGAGGTTGGGGCTTGCATCCAGGCCTTTTGACTTAAAGTCATACATTCTTTCTACTCGTTATGTGGCAGCTGTGCTGTCTTCCCTAGACTGTTCTTCTCTCATCCTGTGTCCTCTCGTTGCCGTCTGTCCTTCTGTACCTAGTTCCCAACATAGGAATGAAGGGCTGGCCATTAGCTGTCCTTGGTCATCCCCAGGGGGGCACCCAGTCAGTCTGTCCTCTCCTCTGAACCACAGCATGCTGGGATCAATGTGGTGGGAAATGACTGTGGCCTGATAGGTCCTGGAACCAGCCCAGGCCAGCACAGTTCCCTCCTTCTGAATATGTGTGAAGACAACAGGGATCCTGACCTCCCACTGGGGATCCTGACCTCCCACCTCACCCAGCGTGGATGGATACCCACCACATCCCACCAAGGAACTGGTGGACGCCCCAGGAAGCAGCAGGTCATCCTCGTCCAAGCCATTTGAAAACAATACCAGCTGGCCCAGTGGAAATTCTTTGGAGGGACTGACTGATGGCTGGGCCTGAGTCTCCACATGTGCTTCCTGCAGGGACAGTGAACACTGTTTCCACACCCAAATGGTTCCGTAGACTCCAAAATGAGTCAGCAAAAGAAGGGGGGGAGAGGCACTGAGCTTCACTGTCGGCAAGCACAAGGTGCAGGAGAGGGGGTAGCCGACACCCCTCCACCCCCTATGAGAGCTTTGATGGGAAGGAACTCATACAACTTACAGAGGCCAAAGGGGATGTGGTGAGCGGTGAATGTCTCCCAACATTCAAAAAAAAGACTCTATAGACGTGAATAAGTTAAGGTTCTTAAAATGAGATTATCTGGGATTACCTGGGTGATCCCCAAGTGCATCACAGAGGAGGCAGAGGCAAACTGGACCACACACAGAAGGGGAGCACTCGAGGCTCCACAGAGGCGGAGAATGGAAGGGGACAGCCACAAGCCAAGGAATGCAGGCCTCGAGGAGAGCTGGGGGACCCACGGAGAAGACACTCGCGGGAGGCCTCAGAGGGACCACCGAACTGAATTCAGCCCATAGAGACTATTTTGGGCTCTCGGCATCTAGAACTGTGAGACATTAACATCTGCTGTGTGAAGCCTCCTCTGTGTGACGACTTGTCACAGCAGCCGCAGGACACTCATACCAGGGACCAGCCAGCATTGATGGAAACCTCTGCTGCGGCCAGGCCCAGGTCCACAGAGCAAGGCCCCCACAGGGGAGAAGGCTGTGCATCTGGAGAGGAGGGGGCAGTTAGGGACCGGACCGTTCTTCCATCCCTGTCTAGACTGGACCTGGTTCTCCCCTTGTCCACGCTCCTCTTTCTACCAACCCCATCCACCTCCCCAAAGGGAGCTTGCTTTGCCTTGTTGCTTCCCTGACATTCACAGGTGGGCCCCAGGGCTTCTATACCCTCCAGTGGGCCTACACAGTCCGTCCATGTTTGTGGTCTTTCCTAGGGGACACAAGCCTGGGACGGGGGCTCAATCATGCATGGTGAAGTCTGACCAGGGTGGTCAATGTCCGCTTCCCTGCCCAGCTATCTGCTCCTTCCTGGGGACCCCACCAGGACTCAGGACAGGCTCCACGGTCTTCTGAACACTTTCCCACTTTCCCTGCCCATCCCCCATGCATCCACAGAATGGGCCAACTGAGACCCAACTAGCAACCCATTCCCTTCAAACCCCGGCCCTGGGTCTGCCAATGGGCTGGGGTCACACCAATCAAGGCTGCCTGGTGAATGACCCGGGGATGTCGGACAAGAAACTAGATATGAATGGAAGGTCCAATGGAGGGTGATTCTTAAAAAAGATCATGTGCCCACTGGGTGGAAAAGAGTAACACCTCCCCCCAAAGACCTGGAGGGGAAGGATTCCACAGGGAGAGGAGCCAGTGGGCACAGTTAGTCACATGAAGCCGCATACGGGTGGCCTGGGGCAGAAGAGGCAAGGAGGGCAGGACAGGAGGGCATCGCAGGGAGGCCTACAGGGACTCAGCTGGAATGTGAAGGTGAGGGAAGAGGAGGAGACAGCCCAGGGGTCCTGGGCAGAGTTAAATGCACACAGGGAGCCCCATAGGGGTGCAGGAGCAGGCCCCTGGATGGCAGCACTACCAGAGGAGGAAAAGGCAGTCTGCAGAGGAGAGGGCAGGTAACAAAGTCTGGGCAAGGTGTTTGGGCAACTGAAACAGTGCAGAGGAGCTGTCACTCATTCATTCGTGCATTCCTTCATCTAGTAACAGGCTCCCTTTTGTGTTTTACAAATGTAGGAAGGATGAGTGGTTATGGGGAGGAGTGGGGGCCAGCACAGAGGGAGAAAACCCACCTCAGAGGCTGGCATCACAGCCCTTACATCCTGCATCCTACAGATGGTGCAGGACTGAAATAGCATGCATATCCTGCATGATATTCCCTCCAGAGGGCCAAAGTGGCACCACTGGTTCTTAGGGAGCAAAAAATCTTACTCTTTATGTCTAAAGGCCCATATAAGTACACTGAGCATATAACCAGATATACAGTGTATCTGTGGCATCATAAGGCATGGGGAAGACCAACAGGAAGAGACATCCCGAGAGGCATAATGAGAGGACTGGGCCACACTGGCCTAGACTGTGAGCGTCTGGGCCACAGCGGTGAGTTGGAGAGATTGGGAACAAGAGTGTTGTGTCAAGAGCAATCAGAGCAGAGGACAGGAACAGGAGGAGGGAATCTGCACAAGCCCCAGGCTGCCAGGGTCTGGGTGACTGGGTGGGTGGGAGTGACTTGAGGGTCAAGACAAAGAGGATGCGTGTATTGGGCTGTGTAGTGTCCAAAATTCACAACCACCTACAACCTCTTTATCCAGAAATAGGTCTTGCTATAATTAATTAAGATGAGTGCACACCAGATTAAAGTAGGCCCTAAAGGGTGCCTAAAAGACTGGTGTCCTTATAAGAAGGCCACATGAAGACAGAGACCAGAGGGAAAAGACATCCTTGAGAAGAGGTTCCAGAGAGATGCAGCCTCCAGCTGAGTAATGCCAAGGGTTGCTGAGAGCCGCCCAAAGCTGGAAGGGACAAGAAAGAATTCTTCCTGTAGAGCGTGCAGAAGGAGCAGAGCCCTGCAGCACCTTGACCTTGGACTTCCAGCCTCCAGACCCGGGAGAGAATAAATCTCTTATTTTAAGTTGACCTATTTGTGACACTTTGTGGTGACAGGTGTAGTAAACTAACAGAGCAGGTTCAGTTTGGGTCTACAGGTCTGGAAGGGTCCAACAGGGATATGCAGTTTAGGGCAACAGTGATGCCATCAGCATGTAAGCAGTGGTAGGAAGAATGAACGTGGTTGAGAGTATTCAGGGTGAGGGTGGAATGTGAGAAATACAGATGGTGCAGGACTGAAATAGCATTGAAGGATGCCTCCAGAGGAGACATCAATGAATGAAGGAATGAGTGAATGAGAAAAAGAGGGACTAGTGTCCCAGAACCTATGGAAGGAGAGAATACAATCCACCACAAACACTCTGTGCTCCTACAACAGGCCTTCCTCCTAGGGAATGCGAGGGGTAAGCTGTGACGTCTGTTCCCAAGGAAGTCACAGGGGGCATGACGCCAAGGTATAAACAAACAAAATTTAGATTACCCTCAAAGAGTTAATTATGAGTGCAAGGCTACAGAAGGGGGAAAAAGGATTTCTCAACGCAGCACAGTGCATGATTAATTAACAAATGAATCGCACAGGCTAAGATTGTATAAGAGTTCAGAGGACAGGGAACATGCTTAGGGCTTCAATTGTCAGGAACGGATTTGCTGAGAAGACTTGCCCTGGGTCTGAGGAATGATGGTGGAATTTGCGCAGGAAAACACATGGGGCAGAGCTGGGCAGGAGGGAGTGAGAAAAGACTGCTAGGCTGGGCGGGAAGTGTGAGAAAAGACAAGGGCTCAGGCAGGTTTGGATGGAGGGCAGGTTTGGGGACCAGCCTGTACAGTGGGGGCCAGCCTCGGAGGTCATGGGAGGGGTTCCTACAGTTCTGCATCTCACATGTCAAACCAACCATTTCTGCCCTGGTTGGGGACAAATAAAAGATTTTAAACAGGAAAGTGATATGTCAAAGTAGTGTCCCAAAGTGAATCTGCTGACAGGTTGGATTAGGAGGAGCTAAAGGGAAGGAGGAAAATGAGACCATTGGGAAACTGTGGCAGCCGTAGGTCGGGGAAGTGACCAACAGCATCCAGCGAGGGTGCTGGCTGCGGGAATGCCAAAGAAGCCAGTGGATGAGAAAGAAGCTTCTGGAGAAGATGGAAGGCAAGGAAGACTGAAGGCAAGAGGATGGAGGAATGGGGAGGATGCCACTGGGCATCTCCTGCCAGCTGTCATGCTCAGAGCATGGCTGGCAACCCCCAAACCACCCATCTTTACCCACACAGTAACAGTTTGCCTTTTTGCTTTGATGTGACTTTATTTTTTTGTTTTTGCCCAAGTGTGGCTCCAGCAGGACTGGAACCCCAAAGCTGTGCTCCGTAGCAACATCTGGGATCGTTTGGGGAGGAGTTCTGACTCCTGGGGAGGGGATCTCAATGGGACTGCCAGGACCCCAAGCTAGATGACACCTGTCTCCACCCCTGCAGAACCACCTTCACCCCCCAGCTGCAGGGCACCAGCTTCCTGTTCCTTATCACCTGCAGCACCTTCTGCACCAAACATACTGAAGCTGGAACGGGAAGACAGAAATTCATTCTCATTTCCTCTTTCTAGCTCAGAGCTGCATCTTGTCCATAGCCCTATTTTGCAATCTCTCCTCTGGTGCATTTTAATATTTATAGCTGCGTGGACAGAATGTGGAGTGTGAGGGCTTGTCAGCCCCAGGAATAGAGCCTTAGGAGAGCTGTGCCTACCTGGGGCTCCAAGCATAGGCAAGGGCTTCCCCCGGGCCATCATCATGCAGCCCCACCTGAGAGAGCCCCTGGTGCTGTCCAGTTATCTCCCTGTCCCCACCCAAGCTTCACCTTTGTACCCTGGTTCTCTTCCACTTCCCCTATTGCCATCAACCCAATCCCAATCCCTCCACTGCTGGACTATAAGGAGGAATTTTCCTTCTTTCATTAAATTTTTTTCATTGATATGTTAGTTTTCTACTACTGTGCACAAAAATTGCCCCATAACTTAATAGCTTAAAATAAGCCACAGTTGCTATCTCACAGTTTCTGTGGTGTTAAGAATCCAGGCATGGCTTATCTTCTCACTAGGCTGTAACCCAGGTGTCAACCAAGGGATGGGGTTTCATCTGAAGGCTCAGCTGGGGACCACCACATCCAGGCTCACTCTGCAGTGGTTGGCAGGATTCAGTTCCTCATGGGCTGCTGGACCAAGGGCGTTACTTCTTTATTGGCTCGAGGTCAGAGGCCACTCAATTCCTTGCCACATGAGCCTTTCCAACTCAGAGCTTGTAGAGCAGTGGTTCTCAACCTTCCTAATGCTGTGGTCCTTTAATACTGTTCCTGTGGGTCATAACCCACAGATTGAGAACTGCTATTGTAGAGTATGTTGATCAGGCAGGAGAGACAATGGAGCAAGTCTTTGAAAACCAAATCTCTATCACTGCTGCTGCATCCTGTTCATTAGCAACAAGTCAGCAGGTCTAGGTCACACTCAGGGAGGAAGGGTCACATAGGAACATGAATACCAGGAGAAAGTTTCTTTGAGGTCCACATCCAAAGCTGCCTGCCACTGTGAGTATCTATGTGTCTGGCTCTTGCTGCTCCACAGAGTGACCAATGCAGTTCTCTGGGAACCCATGTGGAGTGACAAGCAAGACAAGTCAACTACAATTCAGACCAAATGGCATGTTACAATATAGCAGGCCATGACTGGGGTGTGTATCACTGGCTGTATCCTGTGGGATGCACAGGAGGGTTCCTGACCCACATGTGTACAAGG
Source organism: Arctocebus calabarensis (assembly GCA_963573935.1). NCBI lineage: Eukaryota > Metazoa > Chordata > Mammalia > Primates > Lorisidae > Arctocebus > Arctocebus calabarensis. The sequence goes on from CAUYON010120939.1 coordinate 20,332, forward strand.
CTTGCAAGAGGAGGAGGATGGACAGGGATACAGACTCTGTATAGGGACTTCTTCTGTCCCAGGGTCTACCATAACCCCATGGATATGAGAGTAACCTGGAGCCACCATTCTAGGAACTACTTCTGGACTAAGGGACCTGATGAGCCAATTGGAGAGAACTATAGAACTTCTGGGCAGGAAGAAGCAAGAGCAGAAGGATTTTTGGGGAGGGGGAAAGAACAGTCTCTTCAGGAATCTAAAAGGATCTTGCCAAAGCTATGGGGTCTACTGGGGATATGAGAACTTCAGAGCACACCCCACAACCAGTGTCAGCTTTATTCCTTGCAGTGATTATCAAAAGATGGCTGGCTGGGATGCTGCAACTTTCTCTGTCTTTGGGGGACCAGGCAACTCCCTCCCAGTATCTCAGCAGTATTCAGGGACTGAGGAGCCCTCCACTCTGCCATCTGCCTCTGGTAGGGCTGCCAGAGAAGACAGAGAGAACCTGTTAGGGGCCAGTCTTGGAAGTGGCAGCATCCCTTCTATCCAGATTCCATGGACCAGAGCTCAATCATCTGATGTGCCTGGCAAGGGAGGGGAGAAGGGCACAGAAACTTGGAACAAGGAGAAAGAGAACAGGGATGTTGGTGAATAATTCCCCAGCCTCTGCCCCATGCAGGTGTCATATAAGAAAATAATGATCTGAGAAAGAGCTAGGCCTTCCCTCCCCAACCTAGGTCCTACCACCTAGCTACTGCCTAGCTTCATTCACTCCACTTGCCCATACCACTATCTTCTGCATTATTCTATATATGAGAACTGGCAGTTAAGTCTGTGAACTCATCCTAGACAAAGTTCTACATACCTCACTGCTGAATATCACTATGGTCACCTTTGAAGTACTCCCCTTGGGAAGCTATGCACTGATGCCAGTACCTATTCCACCCTTCAAAGCAATTTAGGAACTCTTTGTCCAGAAAGACCACAGAGCTGTCATCATAGATGTCTGACAAGTGAGTTTGTGAACTTTCCACCATGTGCTTATGTTGGCAGCACTGTACAAACAACTCAGTAAGATTTCATAACCTTGGTATATCAGTGTCTCACAGCTGTGTTCATGTCAATGTGTGGTACTGCCTTGCTGAGTGGTGTTCAATATTGTTGTTGATTGGTTTTGTGTGCAAACAACATCATCTCTGATGATTATCTGATGAACTTAATTATCAGCCACTGGACGCCAGAAGCTGATTCTGCAGTTCTCTGTAGGGAGGGAGCTACAAGTGGCCCTGCCTGCCCGGCTCCCTCTGCACCCTTTGCCCTGGTTTAGGATGTCCTGCAGAGAGCTGTGTGACCCCAGGGCCCCAAAGTACCCAGCAGGTTGGTTCTTGCTCCTGGCCAGGACCCTAATGCAGACAGGGCCAGGTCATCTACCCAAGATCCTCCCACTACAGGTCAGCAGCCTCTGCCTGCCCTGCTTATGTTGTCAGGGGGCACAGAAAAATGTGCAAGGCTATCAGACAGTCCTACCCTATGTGCCCACAGCCTGGAAAATGAAGAACAACCCTGGAACCTAAAGGCACAAGGGACACCACCACCCTCACTGCAGCTATCTTGTCCTCATCAGCGCTGAAAGACACTTATTCTGGCAGCTTGTCTAGCCTGCACCAGGTTCAGGGTCAGACCAGTGCAGGGCCCCCAAAGGCAGACAGCAGCCTTCCAGTCCTTCTTTGTCACTTATTAGTGCAGAGACCTCACTAACGGTCCTCTCTGGTCCTCAGCATCCTCATTTGTAAGATGAGGCCAGAGTAGCACCATCCCAAGGGAGGAGTCAAGGCAAACCAAGGTGATAGGTGAAATTGTTGGGTCCCCACAAGCAGGAGGAGGAAGATGGTGCTGCAGGATGGTTACTAGGTGTCACTGCCCTTAGCACTGTCACTGGGCTGGGTCCCATGTCCCCTGCTTCCCCCAACACCTTATGCCCCCCCACACACACACACACGTTCACCTCCTCATCATTCCTGGTTTCCCTAAAGAAGATTTTCACCTGAAAATTCAGGACTCACTGCTGGTACTTCCTTTCCTTCCATATGGGGGCTGTGCCCTTGCTGTGCCATCAGCAGGCCACATCTGCAAAGCCAAGCAAATTTCAGAAGGAAAATTTGTTGTGAATTGGAATCCTAATGTGTTCCAAATAGAGGTGATTTTTGCATTATTGGCTGTTTGGACAGAGCTGTGCCACTGCCTCCCTCCATGGTGGGGGCTGGGGACAAGGGCACAGTCACTGCTCAGTGTCATATGCGAGCTGGAGGCTGTCACAGAACCGCAGTCCACCATCTCAGGTGGCGAAGTGGCTCTCAGGTCAGTGCGTCACTGGCAGTTCATTAAAGAGGCTTCTTGTGGACTTAATTCTCTGGGGCCAAAGCCCCCCAGGAACCTGGTCCATGGTTCTTCGTGTAATCTGCTTTTAGGTTTGGTTCTGAGAGTCTCTGGCTAGTTCTTTTGACAAGCATGCTCAGAGCAGGACTCTAACCTCAGCCAGTGCCAAATGTGTCCAGCCCTTTGTCCTGTGCCCCTACCACCAGCGGCTGTAGACCCAGCCAGGGTCTCTCCCACACACAGCGACATTGGCCAGAACCACAGCAAGAACATCCCCCTCCCCAGGAAGGCTCCAGGAGGCCCTTCCCCTCTGGGAACTTCAGCTGGGCTCTAAGATCTCAGAAGTTCCTTCTGAGTGTGACTGCCCAGCAAGACTCCAGTTGTTGCAAAAGATCCCAAAGTGAAGTAGGCACATCAGGGATGCTGCAGCTGGAAGGATGTGGTCCCCAAGGTCTACCCAAAACCTGGCGCTGAGCTTTTGGACAGATTGGCCCCACCAACCACCAGCTTCCCCCTCCTAGTGCTTCTGAGTGGGATCTTGATTCTGGGAGGAAGGAAGGCGCTACTAACCCAGGGCAATCAAAGGGCCCTCGAAGCAGTGCTGTGCTTGTGCCAAAAGCTGGGCAGAGGCTTAATTAATCGCTACAGGCCTGGGACCTCATCACTCAGCCAGGAGCTCCATGGAGACTTGGCAGGAGAAGCTAGAGGGTCATAGGAGGGGACTGACCCCTCAGCAGGGGAGGATCAGCTTTCTCACGGAGCTCCAGAGCACGCCCATCAACTCTTACACTACACGCACACACACACAAAGCACACACAAACCCACTGTCCCATGTGAAAGCAGAGAGCCGGCGGGCATGGACTCCATACTTCCCTGCTAGCCTGGGACAGCTCCCGCCATTCTGGTAGAATTATTGGTGTGTCCTTTCCTAGGCAGGAGGACAAGTGGTACACTAACCTACCTAAGGGGAGCTCAGGAGAAAGGAAAGGTGGGCGCTACAGAAAATGAAGACATCAGTCTACCTGCTTTGCTCTCTGTCCAGACCCTGGATTTTGGGACAGGCCATCAAAATTGCTATAGCCTGCCCACCTCAAATGATGGCATCAAATCAGGGACACGCATCGCATGGTACTCTGATTTGAAACCGTTCAGTGTGGCTAAAACTCTTAACTTTTAGGCAGGGTGAACGATCATATCTGCTATTATAAATCACTAAATGTTTCTGATTGAGGTATCTACACAATCTGCTCCATGTTTATCTGTGTCAGGGAATCAGCTTCAAACTGTAAAAATAAGTCCCCAGGGGAAAAGTGGGAAATGATTTTAATCTTGGGCATCAGTTTCTGAATCCCAATGTTAGGGCTGCCTGCTGGATTGTAGTGTTAAGAAGGATTCTGAGGCTGTAACCCAGATTAGCACAAGAATACCATGATCTGTATCTGCTTGGGGCACAGAAGATGGGTTGGCAAGATCCCTGCCTGCTATTTGCGACTCTCATCCCAGAAGGCGTCAGGAGTTTCAGAGTCTCTCTCTGCCGAGGCCTGGCCTAGTGCCACAAATGACCACATGCTTGTGGATGACATTGGGATCTGCAATGTCTCCCCTACATGGTTCCCTTTCCAACTGCGGTACAGTCTCACTGCAAAGAGGGCACACTGAGTGCTGCCTGTCCTTGGGAAGAAAATTGCACAAGTCTGGGACCAAGAGATAACTGGGTTGGGCACGATGCCTTCTCAGATTAGCATCAGCTCTTGGAGAGACTGTCTTTCCCAACTGGTGCCAAGCACGGCAGTGACATGTCCCAGCAGCACGGCGGGGAGGCTGGCTCTCCCTTTTGCTCCCAGCCCTTACCCCCATCCCAGCCTGCATATTGAAATAATCCCACCCAAAGACAGAGGCTGCCATACACACACTTTCTTGGCCGACTGTTGAAGGCTGCTGTTCCTGTGGCAGGTGCTTCTTTGACGTCTGTTTGGTCTCTTCAGTCATAACCACCCACCCCAACCAGGATGTCCTGTTATCAGGTATCCAAGAAAGTATTTGCAAACAGGCCCATCTGTGCACATGAGTACCCGATCCCCCTCCCATTCCTCGATAAGTCGCCAAGCCTGAATGAAGCTCAGTGTGAGTGGTTTAATATCTGTCCTCTCAGCCACTGCGAATAAGAAAGCACCTGCCCTCTTCCAAATCATGCTGGTCCAGAAGGAGATGCGCCCCCGCAGAGGCTCCATGAGACAGACTGAGGTTCGCAACGCCTGTTTATCAGGGACCACAGAACGGGATGAGTGCCGGGGGGAAAGGGTGAGTTACAGGTGGCAGGTACATCGCGGCGTGGCTCCCATGTTGCAAAATGCACAGGTTGACCTCTGTGACTCTGTGGCTGACCCATGGCTGATGACATGATTACCCAGAAAACAATCACACTGGCCAAGTGATGAGGCTCAGGAATTCTAGAAGTTCTACTTCACTAACGCAACGAGTGAATGAGCCATGCCTGCACCCCAGTCTGTGGTGAGGCCCACAGGACCCTGCATGTGCTCCTTGGCCTTGGTCTCATTGCAGTCTTCTAGCACGACAAATAAGCTATTTGAATGCAGCCCAAGTGTCCAACTCAGGAATGGAGGTTTAATTGGCTTAAAATTCCAACAAGGAAGTGCGATCCTATTTTGAGGGAGAAGGAGGAGACGGAGGAACCCCTCCTCAGCGATCATGTGCATGCCCCTTACCCAGGACCGACTCTTCTACGCCTTCCTGACTTGAGCCCCACTCAGAGCAGATCCCCTCTCCATGTGCTCTTCTCGGCCCTGTTCGGAGGCTGCAGAAAATCCACAGGCTTTCGGCACCTGTTTGAACTGCTCTAGAAACAACCCATAAATCCATAGATGCTGACCTTGGCCATTACTGGTCTAAGTTCAGGTTCACCCAGAAGCAGGTCCTGGGAGGAGGATGTAGGGCAGCTTTAGGCAATGCAGGACCACCATCGAGGAGGTAGGAGAGTATCGGGTTTGGGGGCTGGTAGCCTGGGGGGAGCAGCTCACTGAGCCCATGTGGGAAAAAGGAGCTTAATCTTGTGGGGGACCCCTAAGGCCTGTAGCACAGGGGCCCCCATCCTCCCAGCCAAGGGCAAAGCAGCTAAATATTCATGCACCTGTCCCCCTCCGCTGCCAGGGCTGCTCCGGGATGTGGTGGGTGTCTGCCACGTCACCTTGCTCTCCCTCCCCCCGTGCCCTGTTCTATCCTGAGAAGAGTCGGGAGAGCGGGACAGGTGTGCACAAGCTGCTCACAATTGCTCTGTGCCCTTGTCTGTGCCCTCCTCCTGCCACCCCCTGGAACACAGCAGACACGGCCAGGCCCAGGGCACTAACACGCTTCTAGAAACATCTTGGGAGTCTTTAAATCCATAACCAAGATGCAAGTATCCGGCGGCTGGAGACAAGCAGGAGTGGTTACAAACGGGCCGCTGTGTCCTTTTCCTTCTGGCAGCAGATGCTCCTGTCATGTGGTCTGAAGAAGTCCAGATGTGTTTGCGTAGGATGCAGAGCCAGGGCCTCCCAGGAGCAGGGATGAGAGAGTGGAGGCCCAAGCAGCTGGGACACAGAAGACGCTGGTATGACCCTGCCTGGAGGGAGGTCCTGCAGGCCGCGGGGTGGCTGGGGGGTTTCTATGGTGAAGGAACCAGAGCTCCATGGAGCAGGGCAAAGAGGCAGGAGCAGACACGGGAGTCTGGGCCCAGGGATGGTGCTGAACTGCCTGGCTTCTGAGTCCAGGACAGGATGGGAAGGTCACCCGGAAAGGCGTGTCCTTGTCAGCTGCTGCGTTGTTTGTACAGAGCATGAGGCTAAAAGTGCATCTTCAAAGGAAGAAAGGCCGAGGCACAAGTTCACTGACGAGGCAGTGTGGCACGGCACAGCCCTGGCTAAGGGACCGTGGCACTGGGGAGTCCCTGAGACAGATGCATTGAGGAGAAGCAGCTGCCCCCAAACCTGGCCCTCTCCCAGGTGCCTCTACCTCAATGAACAACAACTCACCCTCCCAGTTCTCAAGCTGGAAGCCTTAGAATCACTCTCCACTCCTCTCTTCCCTCCCAAAACCCTCGCCTTGAAAGCTCTACTTTTTTTTGCAGTTTTTGGCCAGGGCCAGGCTTGAAACCCGCCATCCCTGGTTTATGGGGCCAGCACCCTACTCCTTGAGCCCCAGGCGCCACCCTGAAAGCTCTACTTTTAAAATGCATCTAGGGTCTAGTCACCTCTAGCCACTTCCTCTGTTGCCACTACAGTCCCAGCTGCCATCATCTCTGCATAAAACATAAAAATGCCTGGCCTCCGTCCTCTGCCATCCGTTCTCTGCCTGAAGTTCCCCCCCGCCCTCCTCTGCACCTGACCCCTGACGCAGGCACTGGCTTCTATGGCTACGGTCTCTGTCTGCCTCTTTCTCCTCTGAGAACGTGCGTTTTGACTCTTTGGCCTCTCCATTGCTTTTCAGAGTGCCTGGCCGAGGGCCCACATGTGCTTGTTGAATTAATTCCAGCTGAAGGCTCCAGACCCCTTAAGTGTCACCCTGCTATGACACTGCAAGCTGCTGTTCTAGAGGGCCCTGAAGTAACCCATGATACTTTCTACGCAGGTGGAGAAAGGAAGAAGCGGTCTCAGCCTGCAATGCCAGAAGAAATGCTCAACAGTGAGAAGCAGTGCGTGCTCAGGGTCATTGCCATTGTCTGGCTAATCCTGGAGAGGGGCACTAGCCCCGTGCAAGTGCTCCAGACACTTCCACCGAGTTGCATTGAGTGACCAACCTTCCCTCCTCATAGCCCAGCTGCCTTCTCCTCCTGCGAGCCTCTTAGTTCCCTGAGCTTTTCTCTAAATGAATGCATGCGCCACTGTCTCTGAGTGTGACTCCACTGAGCACAGCAGTGGAGCTTTATTCTCCATATCCCTCTGTCCACTGCGGACCTCGAGCCCAGTGATTTTCAACTGGTGTGCCCTGAAATTTTTCAAGATCATTAATTAAATTATTTTTGAATGAAGTTCAAAGCACTATTAAGTTTTTTTTTTTTTACTGTTTGTTTAATCAACATAATTTAAGTGTGCTGCAGAAGTATGCCACACACTTCAACTATAGGTTCAAATGTGCCCCGAGATAAAAGGTGAAAAGCACTCACTGCTCTGGGCCGATGTTCTGACACAGCAGCTACTCACTAACATTGAACGGTGAATGAACAGATAAGCAAGAACAAAAGCAAAATGGTGAACCCCAAACCAAAGTCAGCTGAAATCCCGCAGAACTGGTACGGCACATGTGCTACCCACAGCTGGATAGGGACCGAGTGATGTCAAGACACGTCCCCACCCAGCCTCACAGGAGGCGCAGGCGCCCACACAAAGGATGCGTGCGGATGCTTTCAACAGCCACATGCAGACTTGAGGGCAGCTGCTCAGAACCAGCCGGCGACAGGCAAGCCAGGGCCATCCGGAAAGGCTCCCTGAGCCCTGGCAGGTCCAATCCGGGCACAGCTCTAACTCTGCTCAATTGCAATCTGTGTTTATGGGCCCATAATCAAATGGAAACTGAAAGTTTCTCGTGAGAATCATCTGTCAAAATCGTGTGGTGTCCAGGCCCAGCACTGGGAGGCTGGGTTATAAATCTCAAGCTCTGCTCCAACTCTGTTCCATCTCCCGGGACTCAGGGGTCATTTTTCAACCCAGCACTAATCCGAGGAACTCAATCTTCGATCAAACACTGTGTCCAACAGGCTGGGTATTTGGGATACTGGTTTTCCCCTGTGGGATCAGGGAGGGGAGATGATCGCAGCAGGAGAATTCACGAGCCACTCACCTTTCCCACAAGCCGAGCAGGCCCCCTGCACCTAGGATTCCACCTGATGGCTGCCCTGCCCTGAGCAGACCCCCCCAGACACCCAGCACTGCTGCTGCAACCACAGGACCTTGAGCCCAAGGACCTGTAACAGAACCACTTCTTTTTAAAAATGCTTTTCCTAATTACAAAGGGAGTCAGTGCAGTAAAAGTAGAAAACCAAAAAGCACAAGGAAAAGAAAAATTGCCCATAATTCCATCCCCTGGAGGAAAACTCTTTAACATTTTTTGCTACATAGATTTCTAGCCTTCTTTCTCTCTCCTCCCAATGCTTTTTCTTTATAAACATATGTACTGTTGTACTTACTGTTTCTAGCCGGCTTCCCTATCCCCCGCCACTGCCACCGACTGTTACATTGTGACCATTCTGCCATACCACTATCTTTCCTAAAGCACGCTTTTTAATAACCACATTAATTTTCTCGGTCAGTTCCTTTTATTGAACAATTGGTTTGTTACGAGTTCTCCAATAGTATCAAAGATGCTGTGAAAACATATTGTACACAGATCTTTGTGTAAATCGGATTATGTCTTTAAGATAAATTCGTAGGAGTGAAATTGTGCTGGGTCACAGAATATGTACATTTTTTAAAGTCTTTTCATCCTTTCTACACTATCTCTCATGTGTTCCGTGTCTTTAGAAATAGCCAAATATTGAGGGAATAATTTTAACTGGTAACCACCCTAGAATAATAGCAGGGTAAAGAAATGTATTGTCACAGACACTAGCAGGACGGTTCTTCTCTCTGCTTATGCAAACTCACAGTTTCTCTCCTTGGGCTCCAGCAGATCTGGAGACATGGTGTGGTCTAGAGGAGTGGGTCCTCTTAGAATATTAGCTCTGAGCCCCCAAGCTACATTAGATTGTTAGGATTCACTGAAAAGTTAACACCATACCAGCTCTTTGCTCTTTGAGACTTTGACCTGAATTGGGTGACCCAGGGAGGAACAGTGGTCTGATCAGGGATGGAGGTAGGGAAGCTCAGTAGCCTGGCCTAACTGGGGAAGGCCAATAAGGGAAGGGCAATTAGAAGGGCTAAGAACAGCGATTAGTTGAGGAAGGGGTTTGAATTCCCTGGGACCAGAAGGAACACAGAAGCCTGTTTTCTGTTGTTGCAAGTCTATGGAAGCTCCTGTGCACTTGTGGCAATGAAAGCTTACTGTCAACCTGGGTGGCCCATTTAAATGCACCTAAAAAGTTGGGGGAGGGGTGCAGAGCAAACCCCCTCCATTCATCCATTCCCTTGAGCCTCATTGTAGAACTTTCTCTTGAGACAGACACAGAGGCAACCTCCAGGAAAATGGTAAATAGGGACGAAATTGTCTTTGGGGGTCCATCCACTTCCCTGGCAATGCCTTTCTTCTTTTCTCCCACCTTCCTGAAGTACAACAGCAAGGATCTGCTGCCGCCTTCAGTGAATAGGTGTGAGTGAGAAGAAGGTGGGCTCTTAGCTCAGAGACACCTGTGTCCTGAAGCCCAGCTCTTACCTCCCTTTGCAATCTGAGCACGTTACTAAATCCTTCTAACCCTCTGTTTTCTCATCTGTACAGTGGAGAAGAAGAGGTTGCTTGATTTCTTGTTGCTATAGACTTAAATGAGATGCCTAATAAATTCAAAAGTGCCTGGCACACAGTTTGCACGTAACAGGTGTTCCATATTTCGAGAATATTCTTTACCACATTTTTTTGTCTCAAGATCCAAGGCCACCCTTCCCAGAAGGGCTGTAACCCCTGTACTGTGACCCTGGCTCCAGCCTACCTGTTCTGATCACTTTGGAAAAGACCAGGTCAATGGCATGATGCTAAACGTTCATGATCCTTTAGGAATTTATCTTAAGTAAATAAGGATGAATTTAGCTTCAAAATTGGTTCTGACAGCATTGTTCCAAATACAATGCAATCTAAATAAGATATAAAACATCCAGATGCGATCTAAATAAGATATAAAATATCCGTACAATGAAACACTATCAATATAAATTTTGATCTATCTGTGAAGTGATAGAAAATGATAAGCCCATTTTTGGTGTCCATTTGCATTTCTTTAATCTTTCTATGGGCTCACTGTATTTCTGTAGTGCGCACTGCCCATTCACATCTTATGTGCATCTTTAGATTTGGTTATTTTAATTATTTCTTGGGGGTTGTCTGAACATTGTAAAGTAGTGCATTGTCTTCTTGGCTATGATTTGTGCTATAAATATTTTTTTCCCATTTGCCCCTTATCTTTTGGTACCTCGATTGTACCTTGTCTTTATTTTTCCCACACTGAAGTTTTCATTTTTCTGAAATAGATTAATTAGTCTTTTCTTACATGGCTTCTAAATTTTATTTTCACTTTGGAAACCAATTTCCAGCTCCAACATTATATAAATATGTTTACCTAGATTTCTCCTGTAACATTTATAGCTTCACTTTTTTCCCTTTAACATTTAAATCCTTGACCCATTCCGGGGATATATTTTGGTATAAGGAGTCGGGTGGCGATCTTGCTTTTCTTTTTTCCCCTCAAAGGGTGAGCCAGTTATCCCGACACCATTTACTGAATAATCCCCCTCTGAGACAAATCCTTCCAATAAATCCTTTTTTGAGGGGGTCACAGGACACTTTAAGAACCTGATGAAAATTATGGATACTCTCCCCAGGAAAAAATATGTCCAGATAATGTGCACTAAATTTCACAAACAATTTCAACGGAACCTGTGGACCTTCCAAAGCTCATCGTTGACTCCTGAGGGGTCTGTAATCTCTGGTTAAAAAACCCTTATTTCATCTGAAAGAAAAAGTGCTTAAATGGTAGGATTCAGGCTCCAACACAGGTCAGTGAGAAATTACTTTGTAATAGACAATGTGCTAAAAGTATTCTGGAAACCTCCTCCAGGCAGAAGACTCCCAGGCTGACCTCAGGGTTGTTGGGTAGCCCCAGGATCCCACCATCCCACATCCTGAGAGCTGGAAACAGTCTAGTCCCCATTCCCCCGGCTCAGCGCATATTAATCTTCTTTTTCTAGAGTACAGCTCCCTCCTGAAGCGGTGGATAGTTCCAGGGATGCTGCTCCATGGGACTCCGCTTCTCCTGATTTGACTCAGTCTCAGCCCATTTCAGACTCTGCTTTTCACATCAGAATTCACTTACTCCTCCCAAGACCGGATCTTTGGGGTCCTCTGCGTCCTTTCTCACACACTCACTCTTAATTCTGTCCCGCCTGTGACAGCAGGCCATGCTCTTTGGCTCCCTGACCCTTTGGGAAATAAAGGTTTGCACAAAAGTGACCCTTTTGGCTTCTGACTCGGTGGCTGCAGCTTTGACTCAGGCACACCGCACAGCTTGTCTAGACCGGCCTCTCCTCTGCCGTGACCCCGCGGTGCTATGCAACTCCCCTGGCTCGGAGGATGCTCACATTTCTCACCTGGTTCTGATTCTGTTCTGATTCAGAAATCCTGGGGGAGGGGCGCGGCAATGTGGCTTTTACCAGGCCCCATCGGGAGGACCAGCTGTTAGCCTTTGTGGGGCCTAGGATGAAGGCAAGGGCAGAGCCCCTTGTTCAAAAACTATTAAGAATCTCAAGATGGCAACGGCAGCGCATTAAGCCCTTCTGAGTGCAGGGTCTTTGGTGTTTGGGACCTGGGAGATCATGCAGTCACTTGCCTGTGAAGCCGCACTGCCCGTGATGACTCGGGTGGGCCCTGCAGTTGAGAGTCGTTCCTCTGGCCAGCACTGGTGCTCAGTGTCCCACACTATCCCACCCAGCTCTGGGGGTGGCTCTAGCCCTTAACAAGGGTCATCTTCTCATGGTCCAGGTTGCCCACAGTGGGGACTCAAGTCCCCTCTGGAAGTCTCTTCTTTAAATCCTCCCTTCCCGACCTTGGCCCTGCTCGGACACATCTCTATTGCTAACCTTCAGCATCTGGTTCTGGCCTCGGCTGGATAAAAGAAAATCTCACATTCATAACATTTGTGGGTGTAAAGGTTTGTGCCCCCCCCCACACACACACAGATCCTAGGTTTCCCAGGTATTCCCCAGCACCCTTCTCCCCTGCACACACATGTTCACACACATTACTCAAGAAGCACCCTGCCTGTCAGCTACCACCTGGCCTGGCCAGGGTGACAGCCACATTGTCCACCACCTGGCATGTAGCAGCCCCTCTCCTTGTCCTGGGACAACTGGGCCTGGCAGGACAACAACAGCTGAGGCTGGAGGCTGAAGCTCTCCTGGCTTCCCACTGCCTGCAAACCTCATGCTCTCAGACCCCCAGATATGACTTCTGTTCCAAGCCCAGAGGCCTCTGCTGCCCCTGACATTCCCCAGCCCCTGGGCCCACTTTGAGGTCTGAGCCTCTTGGATGTGTCCTCAGAGGAGGAAGAGAAAGCAGCGTCCTGCAGGGCATCTGTCCAAGTGGCCTCTGCCCCTGCCCTCTCTGCTCTGAAATCTGTCTCATTTCCTCAAACGCCAATATAGCAGCTACTAAGCTCCAGTTGCCACGTGGGGCACTTGGAGTCATGGGTTATTAGAACCTTGTCCCTGCTCTTGAGCAGCTCACAGTCTAGTTCCTGGAGATGGAGGCAGCTGTCACAAAGGTGCTCTGGATCCGGGAGGCAGCTGTCACAAAGGTGCTCAGGATCCGGTTCATGCCAGCTTGTACCACAAGCTCGTGACAACCTGTTGCTAAATTTTCAAGAGTATTGCAAGCCCGTCATTAAAGCATCAGTAGCTTAAAAGTATACTTCGTGGAGTATTTACACCACAGAAATTGGCAAGTGCCATAAATAAAGCTTTTTAATATTTTTGGAGGGCTACTGCAGCTGTGTGATGCTGGGCACTTCCTCCACCAACTACTGAAGATGAAATGAGGCCACCGCGCCATGCTCATCCCTCAGTGCCCGGCACAGAGGACAGGCCCCAAAATTCATAGCTGTTGTCATTTTTTTAAATGTAATGAGATTATACAAATAAGTAACTCCAGCATAATGTGCTCTGTATAACTAGTGTTACACGAAGGTAGATGAGGAAGCAGTTTACTGTGCAGTCCAGGAAGACCTTAGACCAAGCCCTGAAGGACAAGTTGGATGTGCCCATGTGAGACTAGGTAGACCAGATGGACTAAGAAAGGAGAGGTCATCTAAGCAGAAGAAATGGTGTGTGCCAAGGTGGGGAGGTCTGGAGAGGATTGCAGAACAGTCAGAGGTGGCTATGATATATGGGGCCAGCAGGCAAGTGGCACCTCAGAGCTCTGTTCTACACCAGCCTCCAGGATGGTCCACCTCTCCAAAGATAGTAGAGAGTGTCTCCAGGAGTCACCAGCAGATAGAATACAAGGAGAGGCCACCGCTGGACTCCAGCACCAAGCCTTAACATACCAAGAGCTTTGGTCACTCCCCAAGATTCTCAAATGCATGCCTATTGCCCCTGAGGCTTCCAGAGCTGTTCTTCACTACACCATTCCATTCTAGCCCTTTCCAAAAGAGATAGCTAGGGTTCATTGCTACACTCACATCTTCACGCATTCATTCTGCCTCCCTCTAAGAGGTGGGAGATGTTGAGACAGTTGCTTAGGGAATCCCTGAAGAGATGGGTCATGATAGAATTTCTCTTGTCTGTCCTTCTTCCCACCATCACTCTCTCTGGCCAGTCAGCCCCTGGGTGGGTCAACCCTCCCTGGCAAGTCCATGTCATTCCTCTGTTGGCCAGAAGGGGTCACTGCTTCCATGTGCCCCTACACTTGCTGGGTAACTGGCTCCTCCCCTCTCCCCTCCATCCTTCTTCTTCCAGCAGAGCAGCAGACAACCCACCATCCACTATGTCACCTTCAGAGAGACTCGCCTCTGAATTCCAGCAAGCAAGGATGACAGACAAGGCTGTGTGCCAGCAATGTTCTCATCATGTAAGCCAAGCAGCTGCCCTTTGCTGGGTAGTGGTCAAAGTCTGCAGATGGAGCTTGGCCATTGTCATGGCTATTAAAAAACATGTTTAACTAATACTATGTGATCAACGTTAATGCCATTGTGATTACCACTTAATGCAGGCAGGGAAACAAGGCCAGCTCAGCCTCTCTCATGCACCTATGTCATCCTAAGGGGTGCCACAACCACCAGGGGATGAAATCAGCCTCTTTTCTTCTGCTGGAGGGACATGTCTGGGTCAGGGTGTGCTAAAAATGAATGGCAATTATGTCAACAGTGCCCACGCCTGTGCCTGTCGCAGGCATAACTAATGGAGCCCAGTTCTCCATCCCACTGAGTCCAGATACCGACTCACATCCTTTCAAAACAGCCCTTCTGGAGTCACTGCACTTTATTCATGCTGGAGATTGAAATGTCTAGATTAGCCTTTCAAGGTCTGGAAAGAATTGTGGAAAATTGGTTCTCAAGCTACTAATCTGGGCATGAAGCACTGGGAAGTGCATCATAACCTGTGCAGAACGCTGAGAGCTGTTGAGATATGGGAGTTAACTACATAATGTTGTGCTCAATCATATCCCATTTTATGTGAGATGCTGCTATGGACGATAGGAAAGTGCCGTAAGACCATCTTAGCAGGGTACTGGCGAAACTTATTAAAGGTAGAGTATTAATGTCTTTATATAGTGATCAAGGAAATGCCATGAAGGATATCTGTAACAGTATGATCAAAATATTTCTGAATGTATATGAATCGTGCCCTGTGAT
>CAUYON010120940.1:0-15351 GCA_963573935.1 Arctocebus calabarensis
TTGAGACAGAGCCTCAAGCTGTCACCCTGGATAGAGTGCTGTGGCATCACAGCTCACAGCAACCTCCAATTCCTGGGCTCAAGTGAGTCTCTTGCCTCCGCCTCCCAAGTAGCTGGGACTACAGGCGCCCGCCACAATGCCTGGCCATTTTTTGGTTGCAGCCGTCATTGTTGTTTGGTAGGCCCGGGCTGGATTCAAACTCGCCAGCTCAGGTGTACGTGGCTGGCACCTTAGCCCGATGAGCCACAGGCGCCGAGCCTATACTTTGTATTCTTAACAAAATATCTGCTATAGAATTTTCAAGACTTTTATTTGATCTTACTCGATTATATTTTATTACTTCATATTTTTAAGGAATAATTTTATAAGATAAAATTATAATTTATAATTAACTACATCTCCTACTCCACAACTCTTACACTAAAGATTTTAGACTTAGAGCACAACGTATCTATTGGTCCCTCTTCCCACTCCAAGTGGGCCTCATCTCTGTAATCTGCCTGATAAATTGGATAAATTGTCTTCTAATCCTACTTAACTATTTCTCAGGGACTACTGGAAAAAGCAATGTATTACATTTTAAAAATTAAAAAATAAACATGTCATGGAGACTAAGCCAAAGGTCAGTTATGAAAAAGTCCTATAAAATTGATAAATATCTGGCAAGATTAGTATGAATAAAAATAGAAGATAGAAATAAATGCATTCGGAATGAAAACTACAATGTGATTATAATTTTTTCAGACAAAAAGAGGATACTATTGTCAATTGTATGGGAATAATTTTGGAAGATTATATGAAATCATTAAATAGAGTGAAAAAATAAATTTACTCAAGGAGAAATGAAGATGTTAAAGTGTTTTGGGTCATACTTAGCTCACCAGGTCAGAACGACCCAAGAGCCCCAGCACCAAGAGCACCACATTCCCTTCAGCCAAAGCCTAAGCCTAAGGCTCTAACTCGCTTCACTTCTATGATGCCTAAGAGAGGTAAAGAAGCTTCAGCAAAAAGTTCTAGCAGAAGTTGATTTATAAAGGTTAAGGAAAGAAGCTATCTCTGTAATATAAAGGTACAAGATAAAGCAGCAAGTGCTGATGTAGATAAAAGCAAATTCTCCAGAAGCTCTAGCTAAGATCACTGATGAAGATGGCTGCACTAAAGATTAGATAGATTTTGAAAGCCTTCTATGGGAAGAAGATTCCATGTAGGATTTTTCATAGTTAGAGAGAAGTCAATACCTAACAAAAAAGCTTCCAGAGACAGGCTGGCTCTCTTGTTAGGGATTAATGCAGCTGATAATATTAAATTGAAGCCAATGCTCATTTATCATTTTGAAAATCCCAGAGCTGAGCAGCTCCTGTAGCTCAGTGGGGTGGGCCCCAGCCATGTACACCAAGGCTGGTGGGTTCAAACCCAGCCTAGGCCAGCTAACCAATAATGACAACTACAACAACAACATAAAAATAGTAAGGTATTGTGGCAGGTACCTGTAGTCTCAGCTACTTGAGAGGCTGAAGCAAGAGAATCACTTGAGCCCAAGAGTTTGAGGTTGCTGTGAGCTGTGATGCTACAGCACTCTATTGAAGGCAGCATAATAACACTCTGTCTCAAAGAAAAAAAAAAAAAGAAAGAAAATCCCAGAGCTTTTAAGAATTATGTTAAATTAAGTCTGCCTGTGCTCTATATATGGAATAACAAAGCTTGGATGGCAGCACATCTGTTTATATCATAGTTTGCTAAGTATTTTTGGGTCTGTTGTTGAGACCTACTGCTCAGAAAAACAAATTCTTTCAAAATATTACTGCTTATTGATAATTAAACTAATCACATAAGAGCTCTGATAAAGTTGTATAAGAAAATTATTATGATATTATTTTCGTGTCTGCAAATACAGTATCCATTCTGTAGCCTATGGATCAAGGAGTACTTCTGGTTTTCAAGTCTTTGTTAAGCAATACATTTTATAAGATTACATTTGACAAGATTCGTCTGATGTCTCTGGGTAAAGTAAATTGGAAACATTCTAGAAAAAATTCACCATCCTAGATGTTAGTAAGAATGTTCATACCAGGTACAGTGGCTCACACACAGAATCTCAGAACTTTGGGAGGCCAAGGCAGGAGGATCGCTTGAAATTCTTAGGCCAGAATTTGAAGACCAGCTTGAGTGACATAGCAAACCCTGTCTTTACCAAAAATAAAAAAATCAGTGGGTATCATAGCATGCACTTGTAGTCCTCGCTACTTGGGAGGCTGCTGCACTTTGGAAGAAGAATTATCTTGGGCCATGTACTAAATATATAAATACTAACAAAAGCTGATTAGCAAAAAAAGGTCCATGCATAATTTTCATGCTATCCAACATCCTCGATAAGCAAAAAACTCATCACCAAATCAGCAGGTGATCATTAGCATTTTTTAGAATAAGGTATTTTTAAATAAAGGCACATACTTTTTCTTAGATACAATGCTACTGCAAACTTAATAGACTAGAGTGTAATGTAAACATTACTTTTGTATGCACTGGAAAACCAAAAAATTCATGTCTGTATTTCAATATGCACTTTATTAGAGTGGTTTGGAACCAAACCTGGAATATCAGCAAGGTATGCCTGTGTTCAGAAAACATCCCTGCTATTCATTTCCAGTTAAGAATGATTATCAGTAGGGCTGCAATTTTATTAGGGGGGAAAAACGCTCTGATTTGAATATGAGAGCACCTTTCAAATAAAGAATAAAGACATTCAGAGCATTGTAACTGAGTCAATTAATTCAAAACTTACCATTTGAAATAATTAGATGGTTTTTCAGTTTGTTATAAAACATGGTCATTTTTCTTTTCTAAAAAAATGCTACTATATTACTTCATCCATTGTAGGAATGATCTGTGAACTTTGTAATTGTTTAGTTTCTATTCTTGCATTAGTGTAAAATTTAGGTGTATGTTCTTTGAAAAGAATTACCATACCCCCATAAAACTATAAAACTCCTAAAAGAAAACATGGAGAAATAATTCCTAGCCATTACTTTTGGCAATGGTTTTTCTTTGATAGGATACCAAATGCACAGGCAACACAAACAAAAATAAACAAACATGACTACGTCAAACTAAAAAGCTTCTGCAATGCTGGCTGGGTAACTCACACCTGTAATTCTAGCACTCTAGGAGGCTGAGGCCGGTGGACTGCTTAAGCTCATTAGTTCAAGACCACTCTAAGCAAGAGCGAGACCAGTCTTTACTGAAAGTCAAAAGACCAGGTCCATATTTTTTGAGACAAGGCCTCAAGCTGTCGCCCTGGGTAGAGTGCTGTGGTGTCACAGCTTACAGCAACCTCCAACTCCTGCCCTTAAGCGATTTTCTTGCCTCCGCCTCCCAAGTAGTTGGGACTACAGGTGCCTGCCACAATGCCTGGCTACTTTTTGGTTTTAGCTGTCATTGTTGTTTGGGAGGCTCAGGCTGTATTTGAACCTGCCTGCTCTGGTGTATGTGGCTGGCGCCTTAGCCGCTTGAGTTACAGGCACAAAGCCAAGACCAGGTGCATTTTGTCAGGCATCTGTAGTCCCCGCTATTTGGGAGTCCGAGGTAAGAGTATCACTTGAGCCTAGGAGTTTCCGGTTGCTGTGAGTTATGACACCATGGTACTCTACCCAGGTTGACAGAGTGAGACATTGTCTCTCAAAAAAAGAAAAAGAAAAGAAAAAGAGAAAGTAACTTATGATTGGCCAAAAGTATCTATAAACCATCTATCTTATAAGTGGTTAATATCCAAAACATATAAGGAACTTACATGACTCAATAGCAAAAATAAAAAAAAAAAAGACAATCTGATTTAAAAATGTTCAAAGGCCTTAAATAGACATTCTCAAAAAAGACACAAAGATGGCCTATAGGTATATGAACAGATGCTCAAGATCATTAACTATCAGGGAAATATAAATCAAAATCACAATAAAATATCATCTCACACCTGTTAGGTGTTATTTTAAGAAATAATAAGCATTGACAAGGATGAATAGAAAAGGAGACACTTATGGGAACATTTATAACTGTTGATAGGAACGTAGGTTGCTGCAGCCACTGTGGAAAACAATACAGCAACTCCTAAAAAACTGAAAAATAGAACTACCTTATGATCCAGTAATCTCTCTTCCGGGTATATACTCAAGGAAATTAAAATCACCACCTTACAAAGCTCTCTGCACTCCCATAGTCATTGTTGCAGTATTCACGATAGCCAAGGTAAGGAAGCAAACAAAGCATTTGTCAATGGATGAATAGATAAAGAAAATGGGGAATGGAATATTATTTGTCCTTAAAAAGTAAGTGAAAGAAGCAAGACACAGAAATCAAATTACTGCATAATCTCACTTCTAAGTAGAATCTTTTAATAAACTTAGTACATAGAAACAGAGAAGAGAATGATGGTTACCAGGGTTGGAGGGTGAGAATGGGGAAGAAGTGAAAAGGTACAAAATTATGGTTATATGGGATGAATGAGTCTAGAGAATAAATGTACAACACTAAGAAGAAAAACAAAGAAATAAAAACAATTACAATACCACTATAGATAGGTAATATATAAGATACCCAGTTAAATTTGAATTTCAGATGGACCGCAAATAATTATTTAGTAAAGGCAAATATTGCAGGGGACATACTTTGCCAAAAATTCTTCATTGTTCATCTGAAATCCAATTCTAACTGGGAATTCTGTTTTGGAGGAGAATTTTTTTGCAGTTTTTGGCCGGGGCTGGGTTTGAACACTCCACCTCTGGCGTATGGGGCCAGTGCTCTAGTTCTTTGAGCCACAGATGCTGCCCTGGGAATTCTGCTTTTTATTTACTAAATTTGGCTTTCCTATTTATAAGCCTTAGTTGTTTAATGTATATAATGGATGGCTTGAGCATGTGATTCCTAAACTCTCAGATTTAACATTACATGATCTCTGTAACAGTTAGATATTTCTAACAAGGCATAATCATTTTCTTTTTTTTTTTTGTGACAGAGCCTCAAGCTGTCACCCTGGATAGAGTGCTGTGACATCACAGCTCACAGCAACCTCCCATTCCTGGGCTCAAGCGAGTCTCCTGTCTCCGCCTCCCAAGTAGCTGGGACTGCAGGCGCCCGCCACAATGCCCGGCCATTTTTTGGTTGCAGCCGTCCTTGTTGTTTGGCGGGCCCAGGCTGAATTCGAACCCGCCAGCTCAGGTGTACATGGCTGGCGCCTTAGCCCACTAAGCCACAGGTGCCGAGCCGGCATAATCATTTTCTATACTTATTCTTACATCAAATCCTCTGACACAAAATGTCATACTACTGTATCACTGCAATTGATGACTAAACTAGAAATGAAAAATTATTTTCTAATTTTTTTCACATATGAGATGAAGAATTCCCACTAATGAAACCATGATAACTACAAAATGCCTAGCTTCATTGAATTAACTTTGAAATTTAAAAGACATAGTAATGGGCTCGGCACCCATAGCTCAGTAGTTAGGGTGCCAGCCATATACACTGGGGCTGGCAGGTTTGAACCTGGCCCAGACCTGCTAAACAACAATGACAACTACCACAAAAAAATAGCCGGGTGTTGTGGCGGGTACCTGTTGTCCCAGCTACTTGGGAGGCTGAGGCAAGAGAATTGGGTAAGCCCAGGAGTTTGAGGTTCCTGTGAGCTGTGATGCCATAGCACTCTACTGAGGGTGACACAGTGAGACTCTGTCTCAAAAAAAAAAAAAAGGACGTGTTAATGCTGAACTAATTTAGATAATTTTTTGTTTTTTGCTAGATTGCTGTAATATAATCTGTCAATTGATACACAGAACTAACAAATGGAAAGACTGTGTTCCAAAATACACTATCAGCATGATCCACCATCTTCTCAACATTCTCAACCTCCTTTAACATTGTTTTTTATTAAAAAGTGAAATATTTTAGAGAGAATTGGATGAAAGCTCTTGGATGTCCTAGCCATGGCTCAGCTTGTTCTATGGTATTGACAGACTGCAAAATTTATAGCATGGGTAAGAATCATGTCTGAAGTGATGAGGCAATACTTAATCCATGTCAAAATATATGGAGAAAGAAGGAGCCTGGCATTTGCCAGATGTAAAACTATATTTCAGCATTGCTCCAAATTAAAAGTCACTGGTGATCATAAATAGTTTCTATATCAGTGGTTCTCAACCTTCCTAATGCTGCGGCCCTTTAATACAGTCCCACAGGTTGAGAACCGCTGTTCCATACAGTCAGGAAATTGAGAAATTTCCTTTAACACCCTCAGGAAAGAAAAAAATCTTAATCCCATTTTCATTCCACAAAATAATCATTTATTTACTTAGTGCATTTCCAGATCTCTGTATGAAAATATTTGTTCTTTGCTGATCAAAATAATTCACTTATGACAACAGAAAAGTATGAAGACCTAGAAAATACATATTATCCCTGAAATATATGTAGCAGTTCCTATAAATATGGAATCATATAGAAACATACAAAACAGAAAAATCATCTTACTCAAATAACCTTATTTTGTTACCTACTTGTCTTGTGATAGCTTTCTCCTGTAAGCTCAGGAGAAGATATTTCAGTCAGCAGTGATTGGCGCAGCTCTTTCTAGTACCTTGTTAGTTGCAGACTTAGAGCCATAAGCGCGAGCTGACTAAGGGCCCTCTCTGTGTTATACCCTCTCCTGAGTCTGTTCACCATGTTATCTCATTAAATTTTCTCAACCACCTTATGAAACAGGTTAAATCGGTATTATTTTTCCCACTTACTAGATGAGCTTAACAAAGGCACACTTGCGTAAATGCAATGCATTTGTAATGCCATCCTTTTTGCTTTTCTATCATGTCTTTCTACTTGTACCACAATCAACAGGATAAAATAGGTAAAATAGGCAACAATATTTTAAATAATTTCAAAATCATTTTATTTGTGCCCCAGACAGTAATTTCAACACATATCTAGGTCAACTTGTGACAGTGTACTCTTTTCATCCTACTATTAATAATTCAAATATACGTTTTGTGATTTATTTTTCTTGTCTGGCTGTTCCTGGTATGTCTAGGTGGATTTTCTTGTTAGCAGGGGGAATCATGAGTATGCAGTGTAATTACTTCCACTGCAGATCTCTCATGGGTGGACCTTTTTAGGCGTATTGTGGGATCTGATTCAACTTAGCCCATTCTCAGTTTTCATGTATCTTGGGTAGCTATTATGAGTTGTTAACAACAAGAATTCATACTTTATAGGTACCTTTTGTTCTTAAGATGGTCAAAGGTAGTTCTTAGAATGCTGATTGAACACTTCAGAATGCATCTGATTTTCTATTCATGCCTAAGTTTTTATCCTTTATTTTGCCTCCCTGATCTTCATATTCTTTTCAAGAAACTGGATACATCTGCAACCTTAAAGTATCCTGAGACTGAAGTGGGTCCTTTGGGACAAGGGGGTTCACGCAGACAGTACTTTAAAGGAATATCTAGGGTTCAGAGAAAGGAAAAAATATTATCATGCTTACATGATAATATTTATTTGGCATGGAATAACTTTTTTTAAAATGTGCTATGATTGAAGCAAGTTAACTGTAATGTTACTGCAAAATAAAAAGAAATAACTTTGGATCCTAGTCTTGATACTTTACTAGTATTAAAGCTTTAGGAGAGTCATTTACTTTAATTTCCACAATGATAAAAATAAGGATATGAGTGTCTATCTCTGCAAGCTCTTAAAGTGCTCTAATGTGACTTAGTGAAATTCTTTGCAAAGGGTATCTTTGGCATCTTGTTATTAATAGTACATATATTTTAATTCAATAAAAATGAATACAATGCTCTTGATTATTCATCATTGTGAGAAAAACAAATCAAAGATCATAGAATATTTACAGATTCCTTATATAGATAAGAAAATTGAAGATTGCACAATTGTGTGACTTGCCCAAGGTCATCACAGACAAGAAGCCAGAGCTCTCAGCTTGAAGCAGGAGGATTTCTGCTCTACAGATGAAGCCTTAACCAGGACACAGCAGACTTCCATTTGTAACCTTTATTTTAAAAGAGGACTTCTCTAATTCTCACTGGACACCTATTCTACCTTTACTGAACACTTATTTCTCACCAGCGTCAGTGACTTTCTTAACGTCACCCAGAGTGTAAGAGTCAAATCCAAGCATGTGACCCAAATCTGTCTGGTTCCACAGTCTGAGCTCTTAACCACTGTGGTACTTAGTTAACCACAGACACGCTCAGCCTCCCAGGAGCAAAGGCAGCCTTTGCCAGGGTGAAATATGCCGAGACTTGTTAGATTTTGTGCCTGGAAAGACGAATCAGTGGCCACCTGGCTCCAAGGTGTACATTTTGAGATACAGGGAAGAAGACAAACAGTTAAGAATTTAAGAAGCTCTTTAAGCTTATAAAGGAAGAAATGTAGCTCCCAGTTATAGGGGGAACTTAATAAGCAATATCAAAATGCCAAGCTTTGGCTAATTTTATCGTATTAAATAGATGAAATTTGATGTAATTTTTTTTTGTTCTTAGCCTGTTGTTTTTCTTAAGAAATATCCATATTTGAATGGTGTTTAAATTTGAAATCACCAGGGTACTTTTAACAAAATTGATTCCTTAAGGTGATAAAAGGGTTTATTCACGTCCAATGAGTAAAGAAAATTATTGCCAACAGAATTATAGAATCCGAAAACAGAAATTCATTCTGACAAAGGACATCTTGAAGAGAGAATGAAAAAGTGAATTTTGGACAAGTTGGTTATTTGTCTGTCTCTGAGCGTGAAATGTGAATGGGCACCGAGAACTCTGTCCCGTGCAGAACCACGTGTCTGCGCACCTGTGCAAGTTTCTCCCAGCCTCGCCTCTGTTTTGGAATGTACGCATGTTGATGAAGAGTCTTTGCCTAGAATTGTATATAATATTAAAGTATTGTACCATTTGTAAGAGACACAGCATAGTAAATGCAGGCATTTCTTCTTTTAATAGTTTGAAAAAGTGTTTATGTTTTAGAAGAGAGATAGAGAGCCCTATGCTGATTATTGATCAATTTTCTTTCGATTTTAGCTCAGCTGAGAGCCACAAAAATAGTACTGATGAGCCCAGAGGTCTGTGAGCCCCTTAAGGGCAGAGAAAATATCTTTGGGATCTTTAACTTCCCTGCTCCAATTCTTGGAAGAACAGACATTGAATACGTACTCCATTTATTGAAATAAAATTTAATTCATGAATATTTAATCTTGGAAATTGTGAGAAAATACACAGTGATTTTCTATGTTTCAAAGTATAAATTATGATAAGTCAACTCATTAAAATTGGCACTATGGCACATCTATTTTGGTACTTTTAATCTCTAAAGTGCTTAGTTGTAAATTATCTCCAAAAGGAGAAAAAGTATAGTACATTTTAAATTCCAAACATAGGGCCATGAAAAATACTTATGTTTGTTCTTTAAAAATGGTATTGGTCTTAGGCAGTGCCTGTGGCTCAAGGAATAGGGCACTGGCCCCATATACTGGAGGTGGTGGGTTGAAAACCACCACAACGGCCAAAACCCCCCCCCAAAAAAACCAAAAAGCAACCCGCAAAAATGGCATTGTTCTCTTGGCTTGGACCCTGTAGCTCAAGATCTGGCAGGTTCGAATCCAGCGTGGGCCTGCCAAACAACAGTGACAACTACACCAAAAAGAGACAAGACAATTGCTTAAAAAAAGAGACAAGAGAATTGCTTAACTCCAGCACTCTACCCAGGGTAGCAGCTTGAGGCTCTGTCTCAAAAAAAAAAAAAAAAGTATTGTTCTCATTTTATTTAAACTTCGATATAAGTAAATATTAACCTTTATACAGCAAAAATAGGGATTTACTTATATTTTAGGAATATATTAGCCAAATCTGTAGAAATTACTATTTAAAATATCTTCCATATTCATTTACCCATCAAAAAAATACTTGTGACCCACATTAAACACTTGATAATGTGAATAGCTGTATCACCACTTCATCTGAGTATGTCATTTATTTAACATATTATAACAGATCTCATGAGAGCACAAACAGCTATGATTACCATGGTTAACAAAAATTGCATAAACAATACAGCCTTTAGCTATCATATTTGCTAAAAGCAAAATTTATAATTAACAATTGTCCTTGAAGTAATTTCGGTGAGTAAAACTAACCTTACCAGTTTTTATTATAATTGTATACATTGAGGATTATATTAAACATTCACTCATTTAAAAGCTGTTCATGATTTTTTCATATTTTCTTTTGTATATTTATGTTTTCAATGCAAAAAGGAAAAGGGTTTTTCAATGAACTAAAATCAAGAGAATTTCTCACAAATAGCTACTTCTGTATTAAAGCAAGTATATTTTAGCACACACAGCTAGAATTTTTCATAAATAGCTATTTCTGTGTTAAAGAAACTATATTTCAGCTTACATAGCTATCAAATTTATTCTCACTTGTTAAACAATTGTTAGGAAGTTTGAAAACAGGAATCAGAATAAATTACAAATAGGAATAGGAAGGGAGGGAAAATCAGACATACCAATGAGAAAGAGTTGGAGAGTAGTGATTAAGTATAAATTCTGGCCTAGGATTCCTGCCAGCCAAAGGAAAAGATTTGGGGTACACAGGAATAAAGCTCGCTCATTGAGCATTTATATAGGGGACACTGAATTCTGACAACATTTTCTGTGTTTTCACACATGTTGGAGAACTCTAATGTATAAAAGAACCATGTAATGATGAAATTATAACCAATTATAAGGCATTCATGAAAAGTGACATACAACAACTCTGATCTTGCTATATAAAACCACACCCACACTATCTAAGAAGACATAAAATGGGCACTTCCTCTAGGTTTAATTGTGCAAAGTGGAATGAATAGAAAGATATTAATTACCAATGAAGTGTGATTTTTCAGTTTCAAAGAAATCTTTTCAGCAGTACTTATAGTTGAAAAACTTATTTTATTAAATATACTTACTTTTTAAATATACTTAAACATTTACATTTTTTTCATTGTGCCAAATAATTTACAAAAGTATTTAGACAAATCCCAGTTCTATTTTGCCAACAATTTTTCACGGCCTACTTTAATTAGATTTGCTTCTTTCTAGAGGATGAGATATGAGTACATATTCATTAAGCTTGTAAATATGTAAACCTCTTTTCTTGTTATTACACTGCAGCAGGAAACTGAAACCTAGATTATAAAAGAGATATATAGCCAAAGGGACCTTCGTTCTACCTGTTGATTTTGGCACCAACCCCATCAGGTAACCACGTGGAGAGTTAAGTCTTCTCTCCCTGGTAGAACAAACTTATCTTCCATCTGTTCCATTCAGAATTGTCTGCCAGCCCCTGTCTTAGAGCCCCCTTAGCATCTAAGGATTCTCCTGAGTTGTAAAGTTTTCTTTATTCCTTTATTCAGTCTAGAAATATTTATGGAGAGCCTTCTGTGTTGGGGCTACATTTCAGGAGACAAAGGATAAGGCAGCCTTTGTTAAGCACAAACCCCTCTAACTCTGCTATTGTGTAAACAAATAACTGAAACAAAGTGTCATGGGGACTTGCCCCACTGCACAGAATCTACTGGGGGCTCAAAAAGGAAAGGGTTACTTCTACCTATGCAGTCAGCAAAGTCTTCCTAAGGTGATAATACCTGACCAATGTCTTAAAAATTGGATAGCAGGGGAAGAGGGAAGATTTCCAAACTGGGAAATTGAGCAAAATCTTGGAAACTTGAACATGTTTGAAACAGTTCTGCATAATTACAGGGGAAGACTGGCAAGTGGAAGTTTTCTACTATTATGTGAAAAGATTTATAGTAACTGTGATTCCCATTTTGCTAATGAACTCTGTAACCAGCAGACTACAGTGAGGATAGTTCAGTACCACGTGAGAGGAACGTCAAGTCTAGTCTTGGTTCTGAATGTTGTCAAATGTGGCAAGGCCTAAGGTAGGCTAAGTAATACTGGCCAACACACCATTCCAGTATTTCAGTGGTTTAGATCAGCGTAATCTTATTTCTTGCTTATACAGATTCTGTTGTGGGTCCTGGAACTCTCCAGGGTAGCTGTGCTGAGGGTAATGGTTTTAGCATTCCAGCACCCTTCAGTCTTGTGGACCTCCAGTTTAATACATGCTTTCATTGTTGCAGCAGCCTGGGAAAAGAGCCCTGGGACAGAAACACTGGCTTAACAGATTCTACCAGGAAATAAAATATTTCACGTCTGTTCACAATTCATTTACCAAAGTCGCATAGTCATGCTTAATTCTAGTGAGGGGGAACATAAAATTCTCCCTTATGCCTAGGACAAGGAGGAGGACCGGAAATATCTTCAGCAGTGATGAAATGCTATGACAATATTTTATGTTTAAGATTAGCCTAATGGGGTCCATAGTATTACTAGTAAGTCATAAATTAAAGTTGATACTAATTAAAGTTTTAACCTTGATCTTGTGATTGAAAGTTATAGACTTTAAGTAGTTTCACTGTTACTCAATATTTGCAGCATTGTCTGTGTAACCAACTATAAAAACTAGTCCTTTAGAGGCTTAAATGATTCATGAAATTGTTTAACCTGACTTACTGTTTGAAACTAATCTATAGGCGTTTAAGTAAATTGCTTTGATTAATATTAGTTAAAACATCTAAAAGTAGTCCTTTCTGGTAGGGTTCCAATACTGTAATCCAAATAAGCCGTTTTGGGGGTTCATGTTTAAGATATACTGAAAGGACTACATTATGCACTGAAAAAGTAATAAATATTTAATGCCTGGGTATAACAGACAAATGGCACATTACTGTGCATTTAGTTCAGGAGTCTTTTTGGTTATTACAGTGGATAAATAGCTAAAGGAACATTTAACCAAGCCTTGGTTCTGAATACTAATTTAATTTTAAAATCTAAATGTTATTGTATCAGGGAGAAGTGGCTAACACAGATCAGTTACTTGATCTTAATACTATAGCAGAGGTCCCCTTCAAGATGTTCTTTCATGTAAGATTCTCCATCCATTCTTTCTTTTTTCGGTTCTTTTTTCTTTTTTGTAGAGACAGAGTCTCAGTTTGTCACCCTTGGTACAGTGCTGTGGTGTCACACAGCTCACAGCAACCTCTAACTCCTGGGCTTAGGCGATTCCCGAGTAGCTGGGACTACAGGTGCCGGTCACAATGCCTGGCTATTTTTTTGTTGCAGTTTGGCCAGGGCTGGGTTTGAACTCGCTACCCTCAGTATGTGGAGTTGGCGCCCTATCGACTGAGCCACACTCAAAGACAAGAGTCTCACTCCGTAGCGCTGGGTAGACTGCCCTAGCATCATAGCTCACAGCAACCAAAGTCTCTTGCCTCATCTCCCAACTAGCTGAAACTTCAGGAACCTGCCACAACACCTGGCTAGTTTTTCAGTTTTAGTAGAGATGGGGCCTTGTTCTTGCTCAGGCTGTTCTCAAACTCCTGAGCTCAAGCACTTCACCTACTTCCGCTTCCCAGCATTTTTTTTTTTTTCCCTTTTGAGACAGTGTTTCACTGTGTTGCCCAGGCTAGAGTGTAATGGTATCATCGCAGTTTAGTTCAACTTCCAGTTCCTTCTCTCCAGTGATCCTCTTCTCTCTTCCAGACTAGTTGGGACTATAGGCCGGTTCCACCACCTGGACTAATTTTTCAGTTTTTTGCAAAGATGAAGTCTCATTATATTACTCAAGCTAATCTTGACCTCTGGGCCTCAAGCAATCTTTCCACCTCAGCCTCCCAAAGTGCTAGAATTACAGGCTATAGCCACCTTGCACAGCCACCAAATATTATTTTTAAGCTATAGTTTGAAGTTAATTTTTAAATTTCACACAATTTTCTGAAAGCCCCATTTTGTACCCATGAAAGTGCCTTGCACCTTAAAACAATCGGCGTTAGTGAGATCCTATATGAGATACACAAATATAGTTGTCAGGTATAAAGAATCAACTAAAAGGCTTGCATGGGGAAACCAAAGCTTACAGACTAGCACACAGCTTTGTCTATGTGATTCCTTTAGTATCACTTTCAAGAGGTGAATAAATCTGTATCATTCAATTCCTAGATTGTCATTAGACATGATACTGCCCAGTCCTCATGTGGCAGCTGTTACAGACTTAATAGAAATAAATGCCTCTGAAGACGGGCAAGCTTAAACCTGCCGGCGATTAGAAACTGCAGAGCGTCACAGGTGCGCTTTTTTAACAGAACGGCAACCTTAGAGGTCAAGTTGAAAACACAATTTGTAAAAAACCACCCATGCTGTGGAAGGTCAGATTGCAGGGAGGACAAGCCGCCGGCCCCGTTCTGCGAGTTTCTCTCCTCCCTTCCGCCGCGGCAGGGTCCTTCCCTCGGGGTCTCGCAGGGCAGGAGTCCTCCCTCTGCCCCACCTGTCCCGCTGGGGCGCGCAGGCCTCCCCGGAGCGGCGCCCTACCGGTGGGAATGGGAACGCCTCTCCCGGGAGCTTCCTTTCCGTCGGGCTGGGGAAGCCGGACCCCAAAGACCCGAAGCCCCGGGGGAGGAAATTCCGACTCGCTGGCGGCCCACCCCGCCCCGCTCCTCTCCCCGGCTCGCTGAGTCGCTCGCTCCGATGCCGCCGCGTCCGTCCCCAGTTCTGGGCGGCCTGCGGCGGAGGCGGCGGCGAGCGCCCGGGCCCTGGGCAGCGAGATGGGGCAGGGTGAGTGAGGGGAGGCTGGAGCTCAGGCCCCGCAGCGCCTGGCAGCCCGCCCGCGCGCAGGGACGGCGCCGAGTCGGCCGGGCCGGCGCGGGGCGAGCTCGGAGCGGCTGCCGCGCTCCCCCCATTCAAGTCCCGGCTTGAGAGCCGAGCTGCGAGGGGAGGGCGGAGGGGAGAGGAAGCCGCAAAGCAACAGGCGGGCTCCTGTCTCCTTTTGAAAAGAAAGCAGGAGTCCCGGGTGGGAAAGGAGAGATCAGCTCTCCCAACTTTTCTTTGGGGAAGTTTACCCAGGGCGTTTGTGTGTGCAAACTCGGTCGGAGGAGCCCGGGGCGCCCGGCCCCGCTCCTCCTCCTCTCCCAGCGCGGGCAGCTCCTCTCCCTCCCGAGAGGCGCCAAAGGGCTACCCAGTGAGCCCACGGGGCGGGGGCTGCAGCGCCGCCTCCCGCCGCCGCGGCTCCGGGCGCCCGTGGGCTGGGAGTCGGGGCCCGCAGGTGGAAGCGCACCCGGGAGGCGGGCCGGCCGCGCTGGGCGGCTCGGGCGGGCTTTTGACGCGCGGCCAGCCCAGCTCCGGCCGCGGGAAGGCGCGCGTCCCGCCCTGACCCGCCGGCCTCTCCCACCCCAGCAGTGACGCGCCGCCTCCGAGCT
>CAUYON010120941.1:0-63162 GCA_963573935.1 Arctocebus calabarensis
GTCCCAGCTACTTGGGAGGCGGAGGCAGGAGACTCGCTTGAGCCCAGGAATTGGAGGTTGCTGTGAGCTGCAATGCCACGGCACTCTATCCAGGGTGACAGCTTGAGGCTCTGTCTCAAAAAAAAAAAAAAAAAAAAAAGAGTAAGTATTGTAACATCAGTAACTTATTTTCAAATGATTCAGAAAAAAATGCATGCATGTACATATGACAAAGAGGCAGAGATACAGCAAGTGTAGCAGCCTTTAACGATGGGTGAATCTGGATAGCTCATATATAGATGTTTATTGCGGCATTCTTCTGCCTTTGCAGGGGAGTTAACATTTTATAAAACATAAAGGTGAAAATAAAATTTCTTTCCTCTATTTTTTTTAAACTTTTTTTTTTTTTGTAGAGACAGCTTCTCACTTTATTGCCCTTGGTAGAGTGCCATGGCGTCACAACTCACAGCAACCTCCAACTCCTGGGCTTAGGCGATTCTCTTGCCTCAGCCTCCCAAGTAGCTGGGACTACAGGCATTCACAACGGCTACTTTTGTGTTTTGCAGTTCGGCTGAGGTTGGCTTTGAACCCTCCACCTTCAATATGTGGGGCCGGTGCCCTACTCTCTGAGCCACAGGCACCGCCCTCTTTCCTCTGCTTTTAATAGGTATTCTGGTGGGAACAAAATTAGATTTGTTATGTTCAATCTTCTTTACCTGAGACCGCTTCGTTACTTTTGATGTTTTTGTTCTGTTTTTCTTTTTTTTCTTTTTGCAGTTTTAGGCCAGGGCCAGGAACCCACCACCTCAGGGGCTCCCTACTCATTGAGCCACGGCCAATTTTTTTGTTTTGTTTTTCTAACACAGTTGTTTAAAGCTGTACAGGCACACCTTGTTTTATTGTGCTTCCTTTTATTCTTCTTTGCAGATATTATATTTTACCAATTGAAGGTTTGTGGCTTGTGCCCAGCGTGTCTATCAGCACCATTTTCCCAAGAATATGTGCTCATTTTTTCTCCTTGTCACGTTTGCGTGATCCCTGATAGGTTTTGAACTTTTCCACTATCATTTGTTTGTTTGTTTGTTTGTTTGTTTTGAGACAGAGCCTCAAGCTGTCACCCTGGGTAGAGTGCCGTGGCATCACAGCTCACAGCAACCTCCAATTCCTGGGCTCAAGCGAGTCTCTTGCCTCCGCCTCCCAAGTAGCTGGGACTACAGGCACCCGCCACAGCGCCCGGCCATTTTTTGGTTGCAGCCATCATTGTTATTTGGCAGGCCCGGGCTGGATTCGAACCCGCTAGCTCAGGTGTACGTGGCTGGTGCCTTAGCCCGCTGAGCCACAGGCGCTGAGCTTCCACTATCATTTTTATACCTATTATAGCAATCTATGATCAGTGATATTTGATGTTACTTTTTCAGTTGTTTTGGAGAGTATCACAAACCATGTCCATATAAGATGGCAGACTTAATCAATAAATGCGTGTGTGTTCTGACTACTCCACTGACCATTTTCCATCTCCCTCTCTCCTTGATCTCTCTCTCTCTCTCTCCAGGCCTCCCTATTCCCTGAGACACAACAATATCCTCCAATGACCTCTGAATGTTTACATCAAAGGATGTAAATATGTCTCTCATGGTTTAAAGTGAGAGATATGAATCATGTCTCTCCCTTTAAACCAAAAGCTAGGAATGGTTTATGAGGAAGGAACATTGAAAGCTGAGATAGGCCAAAAGCTAGGTTTCTTATGCCAAAGAATTAGCCAAGTTGTGAAGGTAAAGAACACATTCTTGAAGGAAATTAAAAGCGTCACTCCAGGGAACACAGCAATGACAAGAAAATGAACCATGCATAATGCTGATACGAGAAGGTTTGAGTGGTCTGGATAGAAAATCAAACCAGCCACAATCCCTTCCCTTAATCCAAATCCTAATCCAGAATGAGGCCTAAAGTTTCTCCAATTCTATGAAAGCTCAGAGAGGTGAGGCTGCAGAAGAAAAGTTTGAAGTTATCAGAAGTCGGTTCACGAGGTTTAAGGAAAGAAGCTATCTCCACTAAAAAAAAAAAAAAGAGAGAGAGAGAGAAAGAGAGAAAGAGCAAGATGAAGAAGTAAGTGCTCATATAGAAGCTGCAGCCAGTTATTTAGAAGATCTAACTAAGATAATTGAAGGTGGCTACACTACACAACAGAGTTCCAAGGTAGACCAAAACAGCCTTATGTTGGAAGAAGATGCCAAGTAGTACATTCATAGTTAGAGAGAAGAAGCCAATCCCCAGCTTCAAAGCTTCAAAGGAAAGACTGATTTTCTTAACAAGGGCTAATAAGGTTGATGACTATTAGTTGAAGTCATGCTTATTGGCTATTCTGAAAATCCAAGGGCACTTAGGAATTATGCTAAATCTACTCTGTCTGTGCTCGACAAATGGAACAACAAAGCCTGGATGATAGCACACCTGCTTACAGCATGATTTTCTAAATATTTTAAGCCCAGTGATCAGACCTACCGCTCAGAAAACAAGGTTCTTGACAAATAGTACTGCTCATTGGCAATGCACCTGGTCACCAAGAAATCTGATGGAGATATATGCAAGATTAATGTTGTTTTTGTGCTTGGTAACACAACATCCATCCTTTTGCTCAGGGATTAAAGAATACTTTTGAGTTTCAAGTCTTATTTTTTGAGAAATATATTTCATAAGGCTAAATAGCTGCCGCAGATCATGACGCCTGTGATGCACCTGGCCAAAGCACAGTGAACACCATCTGGAAAGGATTCTCCATCCTAGAAGCCATTAAGCCCATTTGTGTTTCATGGGAGAAGAGCAAAATAGCAACGTTAACAGAAGTTTGGAAGATGTTGATTTTGAACCTTGTGGATGACTTTGACTTTGAGGATTTTAAGACATTGGGGGAGTAAGTCACTGCAGATGTGGTAGAAATACAAAGAAAACTAGAATTAGAAGTGGCGCCTGAAGACGTGATTGAATTACTATAATACATGGTGAAATTTTCATTGATGAGGAGTTGTTTCAACAAAGTGGTTTTTTGAGATGTAGTCTATGCCCGGTGAAGATGTTATAAATGTTGTTGAAATAATGGCAAAGGATTTAGGATATTTCGTAAACGTAGTTGATAAAGCAGTGGCAGGGGTGAGAGGGTTGACTCCAATTTTGAAAGAAGTTCTACTATGGGTTAAAGGATATTAAACAGCATTGCATGTTACAGAGAAATTCTGCGTGAAAGGAGGGGGTCACTCAATATGGCAAACTTCAGGGTTGTCCTATTTTAAGATTGTCACAGCCGCCCCAGCCTTTAGCAGCTACCATTCTGATCAGTCTGCAGCCATCAACATCAAGGCAAGATCCTCCTCCAGCCAAGAGATTATGACTCCCTGAAGGCTCTGATGATTGTTGACATTTTTTAGCAATGAAATACTTCTCCTTCTTTATTTTATTTCATTTATGTTGTTATTGTTTCAGGTTAATTTGAGGGTACAAAGAGTTAGGTTACAATGTTTGCATTTGTTAGGTAGAGTCCCTCTTATAATTGTGTCCTGTCCCAAGAGACATTCCACCCTAGCATTGTGCCCATTAAGCGGGAGCACACCCATTCTCCTCCTTCCTCCTATCTCCCCACTCCCTCATTTCCCTACTCCCCCACTTTGAATTTTTTTGTTGTTGTTTTTAGACAGAAACTCACTTTGTGGCCCTCGTGTAGAGGGTAGAGTGCTGTGGCATCACAGCTCACAGCAACTTCAACCTCCTGGGCTTAAGCAATTCTCTTGCTCCAGCCTCCAAAGTAGCTGGGACTACAGGCACCTGCCACAACGCCCAGCTATTTTCATAGACGAAGTCTCGCTCTGGCTCAGGCTGGTCTCGAACACGTGAGCCTTGGCTTCCCAGAGTGCTAGGATTACAGGTGTGAGCCACCTCACCCAACGCCCACCTTGAATTGATTTGAATTTTTTTTTAATGTGGGCATGAATTAGATCGTCTGAGTTAGTATTGAGTACATTAATAAAATACTTTTAAATAAGTCATGTACATTTTTTAGAAACAATGCTATTGAACAATTAGTAGACCACAGTAGAGTATAAACAGCTTTTATATACACTGGGAAACCCAAAGATTTGTGTGACTCATTTCATTATAATATTTGCTTTATCAAGGTGGTCTGGAACCAAATTTATGTTAGCTTTCAGATATGCCTGGGTATCTTCCTTTGAGTTCTCCTTTCATCATATCTCATAGATTGTTACATTTTATGCTCTCACTGTTTTTCATTAGAAAGAATTTATAATTTCTACTTTGACTTTGTCTAACCCAATACATAGTTAAAAGAATGAGCTTCAGACACTCATGTCTGTAGGGGTTTGGGGTGGTGAGGTTTTGGTTCTTGTTCGGTTGATGATTTCTAGTTTTATTGTACTGTGATCTGTGAAAGTGTTTCCGAGTTTCCTGATACAGCGAAATCTCCTCTGAGAATTCCGAGGAGACGGCTGTTGAATGAGTCCTTGCTGCCGCTCTCATCCTGCAATTTAAAACCAGCTACTGACCTTTGGGGAACCAAGCAGCTTCTGGGGTCTAGAGAGCTAGCACATCTCTGGGGTCCAGAAGGAGGAGACAGTAGAGGAACTTTCTGCCTCTGAGCCCGATGACAAGCCAGAGGTGCACAGCCCAGGAGTGATGCTTGGAGGGAAAGTAAAATCCGAGAACACTTGCCCTGTGAAAATCCAAGGGCCTTCTGAGGGAGAGGCTGCACCTGCCCACATTCCTTGGGCTCACTGCTCCGGCATTCACAAAGCTGCGGGGGAGTAAACAAGTATGCTGAACTCTCTCTTCCCTGAGTAAGTGCCAGCCTTGGCAGCTGAGGAGACTAGAGGGCAGAGGGACACCTTCTGGGACTTGTCACTTGCCAGCTGGTGCACTGTGGACCCAGCAAGGCAAAGACTGCTGAGCTGTCCATTACTCAAAAGACTGACCTTCTCTAGATCCCCCAGCAGCTGACCACCTGCCCTGATGAGCCACCAGGGAAAGATACCACCACATCCAGGGGGACCTGGGAATGAGAAGGAGAAAGAACAGGCATAGCCCAGAGAAGAGCAGATATGAACACAAACCTATTGGAGGTGACAGAGGATAAGCCGAATCCCAAACAAGGATGGCAACTGCACAAGAGGAGTAACCACTACCGAAAATGCGGTGCATGCGTGAGAGCATGCACACGATCCGGATCTAAAGACAAATCACACTTTTGGACTACAGATTTCAAGAGATGAACCGAAGGAGAAGATGATCATTGTTGGAAACGGACTTAGAATACCAAATGCAGGAACAAGGCGAAACCCAAGTCAAAAATGCAAAGACATGGGCTTGTTGCCTGTGGCTCAACGGGATAAGGCGCCAGCCACATACACCTGAGCTGGCGGGTTCGAATCCAGCCCGGGCCTGCCAAACAACAATGACGGCTGCAACCAAAAAATGGCCGGGCGCTGTGGCGGGTGCCGGTAAGCCCAGCTACTTGGGAGGCGGAGGCAAGAGATTCGCTTGAGCCCAGGAATTGGAGGTTGCTGTGAGCTGTGATGGCACAGCACTCTATCCAGGGTGACAGCTTGAGGTTCTGTCTCAGAAAAAAGAAAAAAAAAGCAAAGACATGGAAACTGAGGTGAAATAAACCAAGTTTGAGGGAAGGAGGCAAGCAGCTTGTATATTTGGACGATCTGATGTTGGCATTATTCTTATTAGACTAGTGGAAATTCATGAAATGGAGCAAATGGAAGTCAGGCAACAATTGGAGAAATAATGAAGGAAGTTGTCCCTGAAAGGTTTCCAATAAAGAATTGGTCAGTAGATTTGAAGGACCCAGTGAATTCCCACAGAACTTACAAAAAATCATACTCGTCTTTAGACGTGTCCTGAAAAAAATTACTGCAACCCCAAATGTAAATACAAAAGCTTGCCAGTTTCCAGAGAGGAAAAATAAGTAATTTACAAAGAAACAACAAGACCTGCCTTTGACTTCTCATCTGCAGCCCTGACTTCTGAGAAAGGAGGGATTCTAAGGGAAAGCTGATAGTAACGTGGGACTTTAAATATCGAAGGATCTCAGCCTAGTATTTGGGGCAGGGGCAGAAGAAGATGGAGAATAAAAGTGTTTAAATCTCTTTGGGGATTAGAGGGGTATCAAAATACTATAAATGGGCCATCTTGATGTGGGGAAACAGATGATACTATTTTGTATAATGAAAGATTACATAATCGCAATTCTGTATTTTATTCTGAGTGTGGCAAAGGAAAGATAACTAGTCACGGAATAAAAAAGTATAGAAGAACCAAAATCTACAAAAAAAAAAAAAAACCCCCAAACTCATAAATGGCCTTATGATCAATCTATCAAAAATAAGAAAAAGAGAGACATAATAAATTAAATTGTGAACCTAAGTTAAAATGGAAGAAATAAAATAGATTCAATCGATTTTTACCTAAACCTCAAGTGAGCTGAATTTTCCTATTAAAAGCCTAAGTCCACTAAATAGGATTAAAGAACAAAACCCAGCCATGTGCTATTTTTATCAATATTGTGTCAGTCAGACATGCATGTCACAGAAACCCAATTCATGATTTAAACATGTAAGAAATTTACTTTTTCTTGAGTAACAGGGGTCCTGGGTAGGCAGTCCAGCTGTTCAGAAAACCTCTGCTCTCTGCTGCCCATTCTAGCTCCCCCTCACTCCTGGTACCTCTGGCGACTCAGGGCCTTACCTGGTGGTTGAGACAACTCGCCTTCCTGATGCCTCTGAGCCCCCGCTGGTCACCATGGGGTCACCATGCCCGTCTTAGCGTGAGGCCACAGTAGATGCACATTCACCATCACCGTTAGACAACTGATCCAGCTTGGGCGTCTTCCTCCTCTGTTGACTGGTCACAGGGGACTCTTCCACCCATCCCATGCAGCCAGAGGTCTGAGCCCAGGTAGAGCAACAGGTGGATGGGATGGGGGTGTGGTCACCTGCTCATGCAGCTCGCTTCTGCCATCTGTTCCTCCTTCTGCTCAACCCTACATGTCCCATTTCCATCCTGGCATGCCGCTGAGCCCACCTGACCTTATGACTTGATCTGACAAAATCTGATTCATCCTGGATAGTTCTGGCTGCGCGGCCATTTGCTCTCCCATGGTCCGGTGTCCATCCCCACCAGG
Organism: Arctocebus calabarensis; assembly: GCA_963573935.1. Lineage (NCBI taxonomy): Eukaryota > Metazoa > Chordata > Mammalia > Primates > Lorisidae > Arctocebus > Arctocebus calabarensis. The sequence continues at coordinate 7,175 of CAUYON010120941.1, forward strand.
ACCAAGTTGCACCCGGGAGCTTGCGATGGTTAATTTTAGGTGTCAACTTGACTGGATTAAGGAATAGCTAGAGAACTGGCAAAGCATTACTTCTGGGGGTATCTGTGAGGGTGTTTCCAGAGGAGACTGGCATGTGAGTTGGTGGATTTAGAGGGGAACACTGGCCCTCGATGTGGTGGGCACCATCCAATCAGCTCCCCACCCCTCTCCTCACCTTAGACAAGGTAGAGAAAAAAGTGATTTCCTCTCTCTGTCTCCTGGAGCTGAAATATTCTTTTTATTTTGTCCTCAGACATAAGAACTCCAGGCTCAGCTCGGCGCCTGTGGCTCAGCGGGCTAAGGTGCCAGCCACGTCACCTGAGCTGGCGGGTCCAAATCCAGCCCAGGCCCGCCAAACAACAATGACGGCTGCAACCAAAAAAAGGGCTAGGCGTTGTGGCGGGCGCCTGTAGTCTCAGCTACTTGGGAGGCGGAGGCAGGACACTCACTTGAGTCCAGGAATTGGAGGTTGCTGTGAGCTATGATGTCACAGAACTCTATCCAGGGTGGCAGCTTGAGGCTCTGTCTCAAAATAAAAAAAAAACCTCCAGGCTTTCTAGCTTCTGGACTCCGGGACTTATTCCAGCAACTTCCACCTGGGTTCTTCAGCCTCAGAGTGAGAATTATATCATTGGCTTCCCTGGTTCTGAGGCTTTCAAACTTGGACTGAGCCACGCTGCCAGCATCCCAGGGTCTCCAGCTTGCAGCTGCCCTGTAGTGGGACTTTGTTGCCTCCATAATCACGTGAGCCATTTGCCCCAATGAAAATCTTTCGCATATAACTCTCTTTCTCTACCCTATTGGTTCTTTTTAGAGAACCCTAATACAGAGAAATTTCTTGAAAGTTGTGTAATTTTCTGCTCCAGATGACGTGGCCTTGCTCTTGAATCCTAGAGCTCTGAGCTGTGATCTTCCTCATGATACTTGCTGTAAGCCTTACTTAATGTCTTTTCCAAGCCCAGTATCTCCAGTAACATAGGACCTGCTAGGTCATGTGGCTCGAGCTTCAAGACCACCCGCATGAGATAAGCCTGGGCCTGCTGCAAAGCTTTTCCCTGCTCTGGGTCGGTCTTTCTCAAAAACAATACTTTCATTTCACTTGGTATTTAAGCCAGAACATTATTCCCAGGTCTGGAATATGCTGTCTCTGGTACCTGAAGAAGTCTAAAGACCCAAAGAAGGCATGGCACATCTTTCTCTCTGGCAGGAGATAAAAGATGCAATAGTTTTTTCCCTTTGACTTTGGAGGGCATGTTCTAGTATGCTTTGGAACCTTGGGAGCCCCACAATTTTACTTATTTCGCAATTTTACTATTTTCCCTGCATTTTTGAAGAGTTCCTCTCATACTCCCTGGAGTATCTGTGTCTTACCAAGGCCTCCACATTCTAGCCATGTCACCCAGGCCAATTAGTACACGTCATCAGTAAAGGGGACCAGTCTGACATTCTGCAGATGTCTAGCCAGTCCAAGTCTCTTCAGATAATATCATGCAATGAGCAAACAGTGAACATGACCTTGGGGCAATCACTCTGATGTCCACTCCGCCTGAGTGTGAACTGACCCTGTTTTCTGATAGGGAAGGAAAAAGAGCAAATGAGCCAGATCAATGGCTGCCTCGTAGGCACCTGGGACTGAACTGATCTCTAGCAAAGGTACCACCCCGGCACAGGGGCCACGTTGAGGCTACTGTCTGGCCGAGTTTGTAGTTGTCCATTGTCATCCTGCAGGATGTGTTTGGGTTTTGCAGCGGCCAGCCTGTCTGATTAAACAAGCTATGGGGGGACTACCACCTCAGCATCACTTAGGATGTTAAGGGCGCCACTCATCTCTGACAGTCCTCCTGGGGCGGTTACAATATTACTTTTTTTAATTTTTTTTTTTTATTAAATCATAGCGGTGTACATTAATGCAATCATTGGGTACAACGTGCTAGTTTCATATACAATCTGGAATATTTCCATCAAACTGATGAACATAGCCTTCATGGCATTTTCTTAGTTATTGTGTTAAGGCCTTTATATTCTGCATTTAGTAAGTTTCACCTGTACTCTTCAAAGCAAAACTCCTAGTTCTATTTTACTTTAAAAAACAATGAATACTTGAGGTAAAAAAAAAACTTGGAGTAATCAACTAGTTGACCTTTCTGAACCCAGGCCTTCTAGACCTTTTGCCATCCTAAGAAGATAGATTACTCCAGAGTTATAGAAGTACTGTCTATACTGTATACATCTGTATTTGTCATTTTTATTACTATTTCACTCTCTGTTTTTCTTTTATTATACTTATACTTAATATCAATTATTTATATAAAATTAGTTTTAAAAATCTTTTTATATGTTAGTCCATGTCTCTACATTGCAAGTTCTTTACATAAAGAGCCAAGTTGGTCTTATCCACAGCTTGTGCTGCGGGTTGAATTTTGTTCCTAGAAAGATATTTTGAAAACCCAACACTGGTATCTGAAATGTGATCTTATTTGGAAATAGGAATTTTGCTGATGTAACCAAGTGAAGATGAGTTCACACTTGATTAAAGTCGGCCTGTTTTTGCTTTTTGTGTGTGTGTGTGTCTGAGACAGAGTCTCACTCTGTCTCACTGGGTTGAATACTGTGGTGTCATAGCTCACAGCAACCTCAAACTCCTGAGCTCAAGTGATCCTCTTGCCCTAGCCTCCTGAGTAGCTGGACAACAGGTGCTTGCCACAACACCCAGCTACTTTTTCTATTTTTAGTAGAGATTGGGTCTTGCTGTTGCTCAGGCTAGTCTAGAACTCCTGAGCTAGAGTTCAAGCAATCCACTCACCTTGGCCTCCCAGAGTGCCAGGATTATAGGAGTCAACCACCATGCCCAGCCTAGGGTGGACCTTAATACAGTTCAAATGTTGTCTTTATAAGAGAAGAAAAGTGCTACATGAAGACAGAGACACATGGCAAGAATATTTCATCATGACAGAAGCCTACATTGAAGTGACATCCAAACCAAGAAACACCAAGGTGGAAGGCCACAGCCAGCAGCTAGGCAAGAAACAGAAGGCAAGAAAAGATTCTGCCCAGAGTCTCAGAGTTTTCATGACCCTGTTGAAACTTGATTCTGAATTTATGGACTCTAGAACTCTGAGAGAATGAATGTGCCTTGTTTTAAGCTACTGAATATGTGGTACATAACATAGCTCTGAGAAACCAATTCACCATGCAAATCACAGTTTGCGATAGGTGCTCAATTAATGCAAGAATGAATAAATGAATGATGGATGAATGGATACAATTATACAATGTCCCAAGGTGGGGTGGGGCGAATTATAAGTACATATATACCTGAATAGGTTCATATGCAGCCTATATGGTGGTGTGGAGTTTTAAATGTACTTTAAATTTCAGGGCAATATATCTTGCCAATGAACATCTTGTTTATAGGGTTCTTTTTCTACATTCAAGTGATACGAGTGGATTTTAACTTTTAGTAAGCAAAATGTAATTATAAAATGAAATAACCATCAGAATAGCACATAATATTCTCTTCTCAAATAAAAATAGAAATGAGTGTGTGCTACGTTCCATTTGAGAGTATGAAAGAAATCTGAGACACCTAATTGGTATTGGGGTATTGGGGTGGTGAATGCTTTGTCAGTATTTTACATTTGTCTGTGATAATTTATAAATGTTTCATTATATAAATCATTAAGGAATTCTTTAGAAACCTTATCTCCATTTTGTAAGTAGTGTAACTAAGGCCTTTTAATTTCTAAATTAGGAACTAAAAATGTTGAAACTAGGTCACATTTACCTTCTGATTTTAACCCCTATACCACATAGAGTTTCTTGACAAAGAAAAATACGTGAGAATCATTGTATCTCCTTTCAACTGCAGTTTTAATTGTTGGATAGGCTTAATAAATTTCAGCACAAATAAGCTCTGTTAGAAGGAGAGAAAGAAATAGATTGAAACAGGTAAAGAATATAGGCATGGCATATAGTTTATTTTTTATATTTTTATGTACACATACATGTGTACGTACATACATGAAAATGAAGGTGCAATGATGGGAATGTATATATTTGCTTTAGAAAGCAAGCTGATGGTGTGTTGGGGTTTTGAGCTTAGCGAGCTCCATTTAGTGTTAATAATAATCACCGACATACTGATCTCTCTTCTCTTTGAGCAACAACTGACTTTCTGGTGATAGGTAGAAGCCACTATGCTTGGAGCTATTATGTGGCTATTTTTTTTTCCTTTATTGTTATAAGCCTAAGAAGCCTATTTTCTATAAGTAAACTTAAGAAATTGCCAGTTAGGGCAATAGAAGCTCTGCAACCAGTTTCTTGGCATGGTAGCCTTTGAAAATAAGTTCCGTTAAAAGGAAACATTACTTTGGGAATAGGTATAATGGATAACTGCTATTGGCACTGGAATTTCTGCAGGATCAGAGACCTTGCCCATCTTTGGTTTGAGGTTATTTCATGGGTTTTAAGAAAAGCTTATTCTCATTAATAGGTAAATAGTCACAGGTTCATTTTTATTTGGGCTTTCCTCTTTATAAATTTCATATGTGCCTATTACGAAATCACAGCTATTTGAGCACTGATAATAAAAAGAGTTCCTGTTCAACACAGTGGAATGCTTAAAACACTATCGGGGACGGGGAGGGCTGCAGACGGTTATATCTGACTAGAATGGTCTCCATGAGTACAAAACTCAGGACAAGATAAAGTTTTACTTTTGCTGATGGCCACTGCCCAAAGCACCTGCTCTTTGCTTCTTCAGGCATCACTTTCCTCTGAAAATTATTCTGGGATTGTCAGTTCATAGTGATCTTCTTCTCACTGATATCTAGCACCACTTGCTAGTCTTTTGGTCTCCTAGGTATTTTGACTTCACTACACCCATGACTGATCTAGAAAAGGAAACTATTTGTGGTGGTGTTTCCTGTTTTTTGATTCTTTCATTCAATTCTCCAGCCATGTTGTGGTGATCAAATAGGATAACATAGACTAAACTACCTTTAAAACAAAATGTAAAATGCAGAGGGTGCCAAAAATTGTGTACACATTTTAAGAATGTAAAAAAGACGGAGACTTCATATCATTTGTATTAACCTGGATGGATGTGGAACACTTTATCCTTAGTAAAGCATGAGAACAATGGCAAAATTAGAACCCTATGTACTCAATTCTGCTATGAGGTCAATTAAGGTCCTAGTACACACTGGGGAGTGGGGGATGGGAAGAAGTGAGAAAGGGAAGGAGGGAGTGGGTGGGAGGTCAAGTCATATGGTACACCTTTTGGGGGCAGGACACAAATATAAAAGGGTTCTTATCTAACAGCAATTAATGTAACCTGTTTCTATGTACCCTCAATGGATCCCCAACACTAAAAAAAGAAAAGAAAGGAAAAAACTGTATTAAAATTGTGATACTCAATATATGCTATAACAAAAGCTGAATACAAGTCACATTTGAGCACCTCTTCTAATTGCAGCAGGCAACTGTGAGTTGAGTATTATAATTTTAATACAGTTTTTCCCTTTCTTAAAATGTGCCTACATTTTTGACACCCTTTGCATACTAGAAATGTGAAGCTGTAGTTCAGTTTCCCCTGAAAAATGAACACTTTATTAGATCTAGCTATCTAGCTTTGTATTTATCTCTCTCTGTAAGTAGATCTGTATAGTCTCCTTGTACATATGTGTATATACACACACATACAGATATACACATGCAATATGATTATCTTGCTCTGTTTTTTGCATTTGCCTGTGTTTTACCAGCCAGATCATAAACTCTCCTGGGCAGTGAATTGTATTTTTCTTATGTTCCTCTGTACACGTGCCATCGTTGTGGTCACAGAGTACATGTTCCATTGAGTCTCTAGTTACTGACAACATTGGTAACCACTTAAGACATTATCCAATTCTTTGCCATCAAGGGCTTTTCTAGAAAGCCACTGTTGTTTTGTGGTAGCTTCAAGCATCTTCTGGCAGCCATTCCTAGTAACAGTGGCATGTGCAGAGTGACAGATCATTATCACCACTGAACCCACAGAATCTGAGAACATTGTGGACTCCAATTGGTTTAAAATTTACCAGCTGGTTTATTCTCGTTTATGTTCAATGTGTAGCAAAACTAATAGTATTTCTTTTATGTGCGCTTGGAGGCGATGCAGATTTAGGGAAAACATTCCCTACAGTACTCCATCTGCTGCCCTCTATGTAGAAAAGTATGAATTGAAGCGTATGAATGGTTTACCTGTTTTCTTGCATGTGTAGAGACAGGGAACGGAGAATGACCTTCAATACCAGGGAAGCCCACTCAGCCGTGGGACTCAGCTCAGAGGGGAAGGGGTTAAAAGCCTTGATTTTTCCCTCAGTAACCGTTTGGAAGTATACAATGCAAGTCAACCATCATTTAATTTATTTTGCTTTGTTAGGTGGTGGCATTAATTAATTTTGCTTTGTCGCCTCGCTTTTCTCTTGATAACATCATTCTTTTTAATAGCAATGGAACCTTGCAAATGTCAAGCAGCCTGCCCCAATCACAACAGGCTAAAATGCATTAGAGTTTGGAGGCACCACAAATAACTACTTTCAGGAAAAAAAATGTAATAGCTGTAATTATGTTGTGCCTGCCAGTGAGCTACCCTCCTCTCTCTCCCAATGTCCTTAATAGATTTTTGTTGCACAAAAATATCATCGCCTTTTGTCAAATGATCACTGGCTTCTGCCTTTTAGATAGTATGCTCTTTCTAGTTGAGTTGACCACCTGAATAATTGATACTCTGCTTCTTGAAAGATTTTGTGTGGTCTCCATTAGTTCCAAATTCTTTTTTTTTTTTTTTTTCTTGATTAGGTGGAAGTCTACCCAAATCTAACAGGGTCAAGTGCCTCTAGTATGGCGGTTCTTAACTGCCTGTTGCGGCCCACAGGAACTGTATTAAAGGGTTGCAGCATTAGGAAGGTAGAGAACCAATGCTCTGGTGGGTTCTAAGACCTCAGTTTTTTCCTAGAAAGTAAGAAGGATTCGTTGCTGAAATCTTCTTCTCCAGAGATTTCAGGGCATTCCACAGCTTATAGGGTTTGGTCCAGTGTTGTCTCCCAGGCATCTCTAAAAGGTGAAAATAAATTTAGCAAAGGGAGTTATGGTCCTTGAGATATTCATGGGTAGCCCCAGAGGGATAGCTGCTGTAGGCTTCTTGTTGGGAACTTGAAATAAGCTATGTTTTCCATTTTCAGCCATGAAATTATGTAAGTGAGGATGAAGGGAATAGTAGATCTTGCACACACATAGATGTGTATGTAGGGTGAGTGTGTGTTCACTTGTACACACACACAGGTGGGTGTTCAGTGCCTATCATCATGTATAAGGGCATTAGCTTTAAGAGATTGTCTCTGGATTTCAACAACAGACTTAAAGAATCATTAAGTGTTAAAAGAGGGGGCCACCTGGAGGGACCTCAATGCTCAGCTAGCATCCAGGGCAAGCTCTTTATGACAGCTATTGAAATGAGAGGAATCTGAAACAGAAAGTAGAACCCTTGTTCACATCGACAAAGCCACTGTGGGAGAATGTAGAGTAGCCTTCTCTGACACTTGTTTTTAAGTAATGCAGACCCGAGGACTTCTAAGTCTAGTTGGATTACCTCCATAAGTTTCATGAAAGCACTGAATGTATTTGGTCCCTATGTCCCTCTGACATTGTATAAAATAGGCATAGGGATATGCCTGGGGGACAAGCTGAGACATGTCCATAAGAAAGACCAAGGCATTTTGGAGCAATGAAACCAAGAGCTCACTAAATGGAGAGGAGGTTTTTGCCCACAGGTGCTCAAGAGAGACACAACCATAAAGGTGAACCCATCTGTGAAAATCCTGACTTTCACATTCAGGGATTTGTTCCACTGCTCTTTAGGTAACAAAAAGCAGGAAGCCACTCAAAGATTTTGAGCAGCAAGATGCCATGGTCAACCCAGCAAGCACTTCAGGCAGCGTGCTCTGAGTCAGACGAAGTACATAGTGGGAGAAGATGAGAAGAAATGCCAAAAAACAGAGCGGTTGACTTATGAATTAAGTGTAAAGACACTGAAAGATGAGGTCATTGGGGGAGTCTAGTCATATCAACCAGTCAGCAATCAGGAACCCATCTGGTAGGACACACAAGATTCCAGTCTTCTCGAAAAGATCACTGCTCTGTGCTTTACCTACTCTTGAGGCTGAAGCGATAATATGCCTCCTTGATCCTCTTTGCCATACTTACAAGTCAATCCTTAGGGCAGCTTCCTGGGATGAATACAGGGGGTTGTGTCTAGCACTTAGCACATGCCTGACATGTACTAAGCTGCAGAAAACACTGGCTGTCATCGCTGATGTCTTCATGATGTTCAACACGCACTTGTATCTTTTCATTTCATCTTTAGGACTATTCTTTTATTCCAGAAAATGGAAATTGAATTATAGAAGAGTTACTTAATTTAAACAAAGTCTTTACCACTAAGTACTAATATCTAAGTCCTGATTTGCAGTTTCCCGAGATCCAACATTGTCTCTCTGTTTCCCTTAAGAAACAACCACTGTATTATTTAATTTTATCAGTTAAAATATAAAGAGAAAAACAATGGCTCAAAGCATTGAAAAATTAAGGTCTTAGTTTCACAGATATCAAGATAAAGGGAGAACAAGTAGTAAATACTTTATGGATGCTACTCTTCATGTCAGATTGGATCCCCCTAGCATCCAGGACAAGCTCTGTTACGCTGGCAGCCTGTGGAATCTTTAGTGACACCCTACTGCCTTGGCACAAAAGCCCCATCAACTTCATTTGCTTTCTGAAGTCTTCACATGGGCCTTGATCGACACTTACAGATCTAATCACTTCCTTAGAATATGACTAGTACTGGGTCATTTCTTACACCACTGAAGTCTTCCTAAAGTGCTTCCGTATGCTTACTTGTGATCATCTCTCTACTTTGCTGAACATATGGAGGCTGTGTCTGGAATGGTCAACAGGGAGGGTTCTAGAACCTGATTCCAGAGGCTCACATGCTGGCTCTGTACTGCCTGGTTATGAAAGTTAAACACCATGGGCCTCAGTTTCCTCATCTGTAGAGGTAGGATATAAGTCTTGCAATCTCATAGGGCTGTTTTAGGTTTAAAAGACATCACTTATGAACAGCACATAGAAGCATTCTCAACACATCCTAGGAGGCTAGTGTCTACCTGCCTATTTCAAAGACCAGGGGAAAATTTTTTCTCCTTTAAAATACCAAACTTGACCAATACCCCCTACAAAATCACCTACACTCTAGATTCTTCAAATTTTCACAGACGTTATTTGGTATTTGTAAACCAACTTATGTTATCATCTAGCCATTCACTCAGTGTGTGTGTCTCTGTGATTTCTTAATTAGATGGTAAGCTTCTTGAGGGTGGAATGCCTTCAACTAATTTTCTCCAACTTTTAGTGTATCTAATATAACCCTATCCAAACCGTAAACTGTCAAGGAATATTTGCTGATTAGAACATTAAAAAGTCTTCGAAGGGTTAGGAGAAAACTTCTAAATAAGGATCAAAAATGTTTTCATAGAGTAAACAAGAAAATACCATGAACGGTATGTCAATCAGATTGATAAAATATCTCGGATTGCATGTGAAGCCCCCACACTGTACCCCATGGTTGAATTAATGTACACAGCTATGATTCAATAAAAAAATATAAATAAATAAATAAATTCTTTTCCTACCACACTTCATTTTTTATGGCTCTGAATAGGAGTTGTCTGGAGTTATCTGGAATATCATGGAATTATTTCCGTGGGACAGGGAATACTTGGAGTGTCATCAGGTGTCTGCAGTGTCTCCTCTCACAGAGCTGTAAAACTGCCTCCTCTGGAGGAGTCAGCAACAAGAATACGCCCTGTAGAATCAGATCATCCTGTTCCCCACCACTCTCAGGGTTGGGAAGACAACACCTGCATTTTTACTAAGACACCCAGAAATCGCTTTTGCTCATGTATGTGCCTTGGACACCTTTTTTGGTGACAAAACATTGTTATTATGTGGCAAATAAAAGGTCACTGTTGACCGCTTGGGAACTGTGATGTCTGTGGAAGGGTAGGGTGAAGTCTTAGTTGCAGCAGGTGCAGGAAGAATAACATGAATGAACAGCGAAGTCAGCGGTGGACTCCGAGGAAAGACCTAGAGGTGCAGAGTTTGAGGACCACTCAAGGCGAAGAGAAAGGCTTTGTGCTTTGTCATGGTTTTTGCTTCTTAAATGGAAAGAACTTAGGTTAGAGGAAGCTTCCCCTGGGAAGGACACGCTAGGCTCAGGTGTCTCTGAGAAATAAGCTATGTGAGTGCTGGAGACAAAGGGAGACTGATCAGCTAGTCTTAGAAAGGAGAGGGAGCATCTTTTCTGAGAAAGAGGAAAGAGGAAATAGTAAGGGTGGGTGAGTTAGGCAGTTTCTGTTGCCAGGTGACAAAAACTCATTAAAAGGTTTGTAAATTTGGAGGACTTTTTGTCATGGATGGCAAGGAGCCTGATGGGGTGGGGCAGCTTACACAGTTGTAGAAAATGTACAGAAACAGGGTCCTCAGGTACTGGAACTGAGACTCAGTGCTGCCTAGAAGTTCTCCAGGAGGGTTTCCCTTGCCGTGTTCTGCTTACCCTTCTTTTTTTGTGTCACTCATTTTTCTCTGGCTAAGATGGGCTTCCTCCAGTAGACCAGGTAGATGGCAGCCGGAGCTCTGGGGACGTATTGTCCAGCTAAGCTTCCCAAGGCCCTTGTGCCTCTGTGCATTGCAATTCCAGGGAGGTTTCTGGTTGGTCTGCCTTTGGGTCACACATCCACCCTTGGACTCGACACCTTATGTAATTGTGCCCTGTACCTGGACAGGGTGTAGGTAGGAGGTAGGGGAGGGTGTGGCCATTTATTGTGGGAGAGGAGCTGTTACTGTTCAAGGAATGAAGATTGGCTGGGTGGAGTGGGGTGATGACCACAGTGGGCGTGAATTAGAAAAGTTTTGTGGGTTGGAAAGAGGGAGCTGAGGGAATTGATTACGTACCATGACTTTAACTTTTTTGTGTGAGGGTATGGGGTGGGAGTGTGGAGAGATGTCACCCAGAACTGTGAAATAGTCTTTGACATTTTCTGTCAAATTGTGTACCTTGTTTTAGAATACCCCCCTCCTTTTAAATTGAAACAGAGTTTCACTCTGTTGCCAAGGGTAGAGTGCCCATGATGTTAACCTAGCTCACAACAACCTCAAACTCCTGGGTCTAAGTGATTCTCCTGCCTTGGCCCTGTGTCAGCACCCAGCCAATTTTTCTACTTTTAGTAGAGACCAGGACTCACTTTTGCTCAGGCCGGTCTCAAGCTCCAGAGCTCAAGCAATCCTCCTGCCGTGGCCTCCCAGAGTGCTAGAATTATAGGTGTGAGCCACTATGCCCAGCCTAGAACATTCTTTATGGACACTTTAGGGTATTCCCGCCACTTTCCACATTTTGGCTATTTTGATATTTTTCTTTTATAATTAGAAATAATGAATGGTTTTTCTTGATAGGTTTGAATTTTGTTGTGTGTGTTGGAAAATGTTTACTTTGTTTTACTCTTTTTTTAACTTCATGTTTTTATTTTAGATGGTATCAATTGAGTCATTGTGAGGAATGACAAAGAAAATAATACTCTTACAATTTTTTCTACCTCTTTTTCTTGCGGGTTTGCAAGTTATATTATTTTTGTTTTCTTTTATTTCCTTTGAAAAGACATGTCTCTTGATACTTTAGATTTTCAAAGTTATAATCTTTTTTTTAATAACTTTTTGGCCTGAAAAGTTATAATCTTATCAGCTCTTCTATTGCCATCAATCATTCTCACTGTTCTAGGTTCTGCCTTTTCTTGGATTCCTTGTTTTTTTTAGACATTCCTCGCATCAAAGCTTCTCAATCTCTGTATCATTTACTTTTATTCCTCCCTTTGTTAGATGACTTTTCTCTTTAATTAGTTACTTACAGAAGTTGTTCTGTAATATTATTGAACAATGACTTAATGAGGTCTACAATTCCAGGTTGATGGTATTTTGCTCAGCACCATGAAAATGTTTATCCACTAGATTCTCGCATCCAGTAGACATCCTTTGGCAAATTATTTCTTTCTTTCTTTCTTTTTTTTTGAGACATTCTCACTTTGTCACCCTCGGTAGAGTATGACAAACCAGTTCTTTTTTTAAAAAATGCACTAGAACCATTAGTATTAGTTACTGTTAACAGGACTACTTATTAAATGATTTTTTTTTTTTTGCCTCCCAGTAGCCAATGATTTTTTTTCCCCTAATGTGCTCACCAAAAACCAGATGTTGTAGAAGTAGCTGCCTGAGTCAGAGGCAGCTGTTAGCAGTCTGTGGTCCTAAAACAGAATGAAACCAACTGAACTCATGACTGTGACCTCATTTTGACCTTTTGCAACCAACTTAACTCACTTGTTAAATTTATTTTTCCAAAGGATTGCTATGCATTGTAGATAGTGTGCTTAGCTTCATATGATGTGCAATGTAAACAGTTTTTGTAGTCTCATGTTCCTCTGAATTTGTATTCCTTGCTATTGGGTTGTTTTGCTGTTATTAACAATGATATCACTTTTATCCTTGATTTCTTTGGTCAGGGAGAAAAAGTAAAAATTGAGTCTGGCTCGGTGCCTATAGCTCAGTAGCTAGGGCGCCAGCCACGTACGTACACCAGAGCTGGTGGGTTCGAACACAGCCTGGGGCAGCCAAACAACAATGACAACTACAACCAAAAAATTGGGCGTTGTGGCTGGCTCCTGTAGTCCCAGCTACTTGGGAGGCCGAGGCAAGAACTTAAGCCCAAGAGTTTGAGGTTGCTGTGAGCTGTGATGCCCGGGCACTCTACCGAGCGTGACATAGTGAGACTCTGCCTCCAAAAAAAAAAATTGTGTCTTTTAAAAGTAGACCTTCCATTTGATCCTGCAAACTCATTAGTTGATACACTCATTAGGTATCAACACAGAAGAAAAAAATCATTTTATCACAAGGACATTTGCACTGGAATGTTTATAACAGCTCCATTAGCTGTTATAAAACCCCTCCCCCTCCAAGAGTATAGTATTTTGCAAGAAAATCATAAGTAACACAAAGGAAACAACCTAAGTGTTCATCAACTCATGGATGGATTAATAAACTGTAGATACATGCACACGCATCATGGACTACTATTCAGCTACAAGAAAGTTGGAGACTTTACATGTTGTGTATTTACCTGGATGACGGAGTTAAAGAACATTCTTCTTAGTAAAACATCTCAAGAATGGAAAAGCAGGCTCAGCGTCTGTGGCTCAAAGGGCTAGGGCACCTGAGCAGTTCCAATCCAGCCTGGCCCGCCAAACAACAATGACAGCTGCAACCAAAAAAAAAAAAAAAATGGCCGGGCGTTGTGGCGGACGCCTGTAGTCCCAGCTACTTGGGAGGCGGAAGCAGGAGACTTACTTGAGCCCAGGAATTGTAGGTGGCTGTGAGCTGTGATGCCACAGCATTCTACCAAGGGTGACAGCTTGAGGCTCTGTCTCTAAAAAAAAAAAAAAGAATGGAAAAGCTAGCACCCCATGTACTCGATACTAATTTGAAACTATAAATTAACAACTGTATGCCCCCATGAGAGAAAAACAATTAAATTTAAGTAGGGTTAAGGGAATAGGGAAGGAGGGGGCTTGGTAAGCTCCCACCTGATGGATACAACATAGGGGAATATGACATACCTCCTGGGTAAAGGACTCAACTATAACTTGGATACAATGTAACAAATGCAACAAACTTGGATACAATGTAACAAATGCAACAATGTAACCCCATTGTATGTTCTCTTATATTAATCTGAAAAAAAGAAATAGAAAGTAAACAATTTTAAAAAATAGTCTTTTTTCTTTTCTCTGGTTTATAAAGTTTGATTGAGAAGATAGTTGAAATTTATTGTTTTTCGAGTATTTGTTCAATGTGTGCATTTTATCCCACGGCCTCTAAATTCTTGGTGACTGTATATTCTTTCCTCTTTCCCAATCGAATAGTTTTGCTTCTGCCCGTTGTCTCTCGAACACTTGTCTTTCTTTGAATTTTTAAGATTTTTTATTAGCATAATTTGAAATTATTTATCTTTTTTCATCAAGTATTTATTGAGGGCTGTTACAGACTGAATGTTGGTGTCCCCTCGCCCAACCTCTCCGATTGATGTGTTGAAACCCTAACTCCAATGTAAATTCAGCACTGGGAGCTTTCGGACCTGATTAGTGGTAGATGCTGTCACAAGGGTGGGGGCCTTCAGGATGGAATTAGGAACCTTATCAGAAGATACACCAAAGACCTTGCTCTCATTCTTCCCACTCACACAAAGAAGAACCTGGTGAGAAAGCGGCTGTGTCTATAGCCTGGGAGGAGAGTCCTTTCCAGAACCCAGCTGTGCTGCCACCTTGATCTCAGACTTCCAGCTTCCAATGTTGTTTAAGCCCCTCCACCTCCAAGAGTATACTATTTTGTAAGAAAATTATAAGTAACACAAGGACTTGCTGTAGCTCCTGAAGGCAAAACAGATCCCGGGTGTTGCTGAGAATGAACTTTTCTAGCGATGATCATGCATTACCAAGCATCCTCCAGCACTTCCCTCTGCTCCAGAGCCTCCTGGCAATCTCTTAGTAAGTGCACGTGGAGGCCTGCTGTTGGCATGTGGGATAGAGCTGTATGGGCAGGGGCTCTGCACCTGTATCCATGCCAAGTCCACCTCCCCCTAAGGTGGCACTGGTGCTTTCCTTTTCAAGAGATTATTTCTTTCTATTGATAAGAAGTCCAAAGATATTTTTAGACAAGAGTTGGGAAAATGTTGGCTCTTAGTCCAGATTTGCCCTCATTTGTGTTCACCCAGTTAAGCATGAGTGCCATGCACTTGGAAGCACAGTGGCAAACCCGTAGTATGACTTTAAACATTCAGTTGTAATATTCCAAAATGATTGCTAAGTTGGCTTCCTAGAAACATTAAACAAGATGGGTCCCTGGATTGTTCTGTTTCTTGTTGATGTTTGAAGTTTTAGTGTAGTTTGTATGTATAATTAGTAATAGACGACCAACCACAATGGAGCCTCAGTTATTTTCCTTTGTGGTTCTTTTTTTTTTTTTTGCAGTTTTTTGGCCAGAACCGCATTTCAACCCACCACCTCTGCTATATAGGGCTGGCACCCTACTCCTTTGGGCCACAGACACTGCCCCCTTTCTGATTATTTTATAGAAAAAAATGTACCTTTCCTCTCGTCTATGCTAGAGGCACAAAGTACAAAAAAAAAAAGAAAAAAGAAAAAATCAAGTTGTTTTGAGTTTAATTTTTAGCTTTAGTATGGCATCATGGAAACAACTTGAATGTACTATAAGTTGTTGATCATTGAACAGCATAGAGTGGCCCCTTGCCTCAGTGAACTGGTAGAGTATACAAATTTTGCCCCGAGGAATTGATAATATAAATAGAACAAAACTAATATAATATTCCTCTTGGAAATATACTAACCCCTAGTAGTTATTGTCCTCTCTCTTTGGGATGAAATGAGATTTTTTTTTTAAACAAAATTGTTTTATTTAAACCAAAGTCTTCGGGACTTGAAAAGAATGAAGGAAGGACACTTTACTTTTACATCTCAAGAGTCTTTTTTTTTATGAGACAGAGTCTTATTCTGTTTCCTGGACCTGAGTACATCATAGCTCTGCAAACTCACATTCCAGGACTCAAGGGATCCTTCTGCATTAGCCACCCTAGTAGCTGAGACTACAGGCAGGTGCCATTGTACCTGGCAATTTTTTTTTTATTATTTTTAGTAGAGACTAGGTCTCATTCTTGCTCAGGCTAGTCTTGAACCCTTGACCTCAAGTGATCCTCCCACCTAGGCCTCCCAAAGTGCTTGGATTACAGGTGTGAGCCACCATGCTCAGCCTTCAAGAATCTATTCCTTCCCAAGTCTAGTACAGTCACATGTATTCAGCATAATACATGCTGATGCAGAGGAGAGGGTTTTGTGTTAGGTGCTACTGAGCAACAGGATAACCTTCTTGGCTTCTAAGGAGCTTATAAATATAAACTCAAATTGTGAAGAGAATTTAGAAAATAGAGAGGGTGTGGTACAGCACCTGCAGTCCCAACTACTTGGGAGGCTGAGGCAAGAAGATCACTTAAGCCCAGAAATTGGAGGTTGCTGTGAGCTGTGATGCCACAGCACTCTACCCAGGGCGATAGCTTGAGACGCTGTCTCAAAAAAAAAAAAAAAAGAAAAGAAAAGAAAATAGAAAGGGTGGAATGAAGCTGTAAATCTGGGGATTTGTAATTCTGGAGATAAGTGGGGGCAATGAGAGATTTTTAGCTCGAGTATTTGCCAGTCAAGATGCTTTTAGAAAAGTTAGTTTCCACAGGTAGGTTAGTTTGGAGAGACAAGGGACTTAAAAATCACAAAATATTGTGAAAAGGAATGTGAAAGATCATCCTACTCATCCCATAAATTCTATAGAGGCGCCCATGATACCCTGTCGGGCTGCTGAGAAGGGCATCATCGCTCTTTGACACTGAGCAGTCCAGGAAGGCTGCCCTCTCAGCCTCAGACCATGTCCTCACTTTATCACCAGAACACACAGGCATGTGTTGTAAAAGTTAAATATTGTCTGTTCCACAGGAAATTGTATCAGTCTCTTCTTCTTCTTCCTCCTTCTTCTTCTTCTTCTTCTCCTTCTTCTTCTTCTTCTTCTCCTTCTCCTTCTCCTCCTCCTCCTCCTCCTCCTCCTCCTCCTCCTCCTCCTCCTCCTCCTCCTCCCCCCCTCCTCCTCCCTCCTTTCTCCCTTCTCTCTTCTTCTTCTTTCTTCTTCTTCCTTCTTCCTTCTTTCTTCTTCTTCTTCTTTCTTCTTCCACCTTCCTGAAGGTTGATGGCTCTAGTCACTCCCACAGGGAACGGGTCCCTGGAGGAAGTTTGAAATAGAGTCAGCTTCAGGTGCAGTCAGATTTCCAGCTCGGAAAGACAGGTGTATTTGGCTTAGTTCATAATCTCTTTTACTAGATTATGGGTGTGTGCTCTTTTATTTGCTAAATGCTTTCTTTTCCATAGTTAACGATATCTGTTCTCTATTTCTTTAACCTTCTGGCTCTAAATGAACAGTTGTTTTGTCTGTAGATTAGTGGGATCAAGGTGCAAAGCACACCAGGACCTGAACAAAAAAACCCTGCGTCTTAGATGAGTTGAGCAAAACCATTTCCATTGCCTGCCTTTCTACTCTAAAATATGTAACTGGAGAGGGGATTCTGAGAAAATAATTTTTTTTTGTTTGTTTTCATTCTATAGTAATATGAAATTAAAATTAAGTAAAAAGCAAGCAACAGATACGATCTTTTTTCACATAACCTGTATACACTGTGCTAACTACATATTGTATATACTGCGCTATAATAAAAGCTGTTGTGCATTTTTGATCAATGTTGCTTTTCCCTGTGTACCTTTTACATTTGTAGGCTTGAAATGAACTGACAAATCATAGGCACATAGGCACATTGTGGTTTTGGTATTTGAAAGATTCAAAAATTTATATTAAGTGAAATAATTTTTGAATAGAGGTATTGGGTTACCAATATATGACTATGGATATATCTTATGCATTAATAATCTGTAGTCAGTATAAATGTAAGGATTGGTTGGACTTACCCCTCTACCCCACATCCCCAGTTGTGTTTTTACATTTAGCACTTTGGAATTAGAATGACCTAACAATCAAATGAGGTTCTTTGACAGTATTTTCCAACTCTGAGTATAAATGCTTAGGTCTGTGGTGAAAGTTTTGAGACAGACTGTGTTATGGTCTATTATTTTACTTCCAAGAAATACAGTCAACAGCAGCACCCTTTCTGATTCACCCGTGCACGTTTCAACTTGTTAGCTTATTGGTGTTGCTAGGAGAGCACCATTTGTGTCTGTCTGTGTAGATTTTATGTTTCTGATTTTTGTGTAAATCAAAACTCTCAAAATGACCTGCGTATAACAATATCCTGTACTAATACATAGTGTGCGGAGCAGAATTGAGCCAGATACAGATTTTTGGGAAATATCCCCGTTCCCCTGCACCATTTTACCACCTCTGCTTGTACGTAAGGCTGGCACTTGAGACAGCCGCTCTGCCTGCTGTCCCGTCCCTGCAGCAGAGTTTCATCAGCTGCATCTCAGCACCTCTCTGAGAAGCACACGGGGGAGATTTCCAGTTCTCAGTTTTCTTTCTCAATTAAATTAGATATTCTGTTTTTCAGTATCCCCCATTACTAACAGAATTTATGTTAAGAAGAGTTTAAGATGTGACTTTCCTTTCTATTCCAGAAATATTTTTTAAATGTGTCTTTTAAATCCAGAAATAGAAATATACTGTCAGGCACATCACTTTACCTTGGTTTATACACTAAAATTTAAGTCATTTAAAACTTAGAATTAAGGGTACTGGTGAAACTTATTAAAGGTAGAGTATCAATGTCTTTATATAGTGATCAAGAAAATGCCATGAAGGCTATCTTTAAAAGTAACATAAAAACATTTATTAATGTATATTAATAATGCCCTATTATTGCACCAATGTACATAATTATTATTCAATAAAATTATTAAAAAAAAAAAAAAAAAGAAAAGAAAAGAGGGCCCAGCTGTACTTTCTCTTGTCCAACAGTAAGTTTCAAAATAAGGGACTCTATTTAGCAAATAGGAGATGATTTTAAGAGGCAGAGGAACACAGTATTAAAAAGAGCACTGAGTTATATGAGAAAGATATTCCTTTAAATTTTTCATTTAAGTCTTACTTTTTGGGCTCGATGCCCGTAGTTCCGTGTAGGGTACTGGCCACATGCACTAGGGCTGGCGGGTTCAAAGCTGGCCCGGGCCTACTAAACAAACAAACAAAAACAAACAAACAAACAAAAAATAGCCAGGCGCTGTGGCAGGTACCTGTAGTCCCAGCTACTAGGGAGGCAAGAGAATCACTTGAGCCCCAGAGTTTGAGGTTGCTGTGAGCTGTGATACCATAGCACTCTACTGAAGGTGACAAAGTGAGACTCCGTCTCAAAAAAAAAAAAAAAACAAGAAATAAAGGAAAAAAAAGAAAAAGAAGAAAAAGAAACAATTGGGTAGTCACACACACACACAAAATATTTTTTTTAACTGTTTGCTGTTTTTTTTTTTTTTTTTTTTGGCTCAGCACCTATAGCTCAGCAGCTAGAATGCCAGCCACATACACAGGAAATGACAGGTTCGAACCCAGCCCGGGCCTGCCAAACAATGACAACTACAGCAAAAAAATAGCCGGACATTGTGGACGGGTGCCTGTACTTGGAGGCTGAGGCACGAGAATAACTTGAACCAAGAGTTGGAGGTTGCTGTGAGCTGTGAGGCCACAGTACTCTACCAAGAGCAAAAAAGCACTCTACCTTTCTCAAAAAAACTCTTGCTTTTTGCACGAAGGAGAAAGTCTTGGGTTGCTTTTGCTGTATCTTCAACATTTCCCTCTTGTTCATGTCTCTCTGTAGCACAAAGAGAGAAAAAAAGCCCCAGCAGAGCACCTTGTCCACAGCCCCCTGTGAGGATTTAATAACACCTTTGGGTTTCCTCCTGCACTCATCACATTTATTGTTATGGTTACCTTGGGGGCAAATGGCACTGGGCATTTGAATGAAAGCTGTAATTTATTTTATTTTAATCTATGTAAACATTTCCAAAATGAGTTCATTTACAGAAAAAGCTTGAGTAAATATGGCCTTGATGGCACTCAACATGACAGAATTCATGAACATCATCCACAGCCATCTCCTTTTCTTTTTTTTCTTTTTTGCAGTTTTTGGCCAGGGCTGGGTTTGAACCCGCCACCTCCAGCATATGGGACTGGCACACCACTCACAGAGCCACAGGCGCCTCCCTCCTTTTCTTATAAAATCATAGCAGTGATATCCAAGCAGGAGAAGGTTGGGAAATCTTGTTTCAGTATATAGGGAGCCAATCATATTTTTTACAGAAAGGGAGAAAAATGGTCAGTTCTACTTCACACAGACTTGCTGGGAAAAGTAGACGACTTCATGCGTGCAAAGCGCTTGGGACCATGCCTTGCACACGGTGGGGGGGGGGGGCAACAATGCTATTTGGATCCTATTAGTGCTACTAATGTCATTACTGGTTTGGAGGCAAAGTGAGTTTTAGGGTGGGAGGGCTGGACTTGGGCCATGAGTCAAGAGACTGTGAGTTTGACAGAAGCTACGCAACATCCTGGAACAGTGAGAATGACGAGACAGATGGGGAGACATTTAGCAAGAAAGGTATCTCCAGCTCTCTGAGCAACAAAGGCCCAGTGAGTGCCTCCTTTCCCTCTGTTGGAGCTTGAAGCTGTCTGAATCCTCAGCAGCTCACTGTGACCCACCACCAGGTGCCCCCTGTGCAGACTCACTCAAAGAAACACAGTGCACATGCAGATGAAACAATCCCCAAACATATCCCGTCCCAAATGAGGTGCCCTGTCATTTTCTGAGTATCAGCTGTCACACATAGCAAGAGTCCTCATCTGCTAAAAGGAGAAAGGGAAAGAAAAAAAGGAAGGCAAAGAACCTGAGCAAAAACTATAAAAAGATCTGAAACCTTGGTCTGAAGAACAGCTCATGAGCCACAGAGTCTTTTCAATGAGGAAGCCTCCCTGGGAAGGTAACGCAGCCCCTCACTCACTGAGGCAGAGGCGGGCCAGAGAAGAGCGTGCAAGGGAGGAAGCTCAAGTCAGTGGGTTCCACTGGGCAGGCAGGCAGGGCCCCCCAGCCACTCCCCACATTATCATAGTCAACCTCATCATAGTCCCGGAAGGAGGCCAGAGCTCAGGAGAATTAGGTGGCCTGCCAAAGATCACACGGCTAGCAAAGGGTCCCTATGGGATGTGGACAGTAGCTTAGGTAAGCAACAGGGAGTTAGAGGCACAGGACACTGGATTGAAACCCAGGAGAGTATCTAGGTAGAGGCAGAAATTCTGTCGGTCAGGGAAGGGGCCCCGCGGGATGTGGGGTGTGAAGCCCACCTCCTCTCGGTCCCTGAGACCAGACACTCACAAGGCAGTTGGTACCACTCCCAGCCCACCTCTGACCACTCTCCCTCACCCCTGACCCTCTGCCCCTCAGCCACTGGTAGAGACTAAGGGTTTGTACTTCCCTAAAATGCAGACGTTGAAGCCTAATTCCCAATGTAATGGTATGAGGAGGTGGGGCTTGGGCAGGTGATTGGGCCATGAGAGCAGAACTCTCTTGAATGAGATTCAGTGCCCTTTAAGAAGAAATAGGACAGAGGTGATATCTATCTGTCTATCTATCTATCTATCCATCCATCTCTACCTACCTCTCTCTCTCTCTCCCCCCACCACCTTTCTGTCTGCCATGTAAGGATACAGCTAGAAGTAGCTGTCTGCAAACTGGGAAGTAGAGGGCCCTCATCAGCCCCACAAACTGCCCAGGCCTTCACCTTGGCCTTCTACCCTCCAGCACAGTGAGAGGAATGTCTCCTGGTGGAGGCCTCCAGTCCGCAGTGTAACAGCAGCCCAGCCAAGGGACACAGCCACAGTCTCACTCTGTTTTTCATTCCTGCTGCACTGCCTCCCCATCCAGCACCTGCCACCTGTCCTGTGACCACCCCAGTCTCCATCCACCCCCTACACATCCATCAGGGAGATCTTTCTATAACACAACTCCAGTCACTCTCTGCTACCCTTGCACGCCGCCCGAGACCTACACTGTCTGATCATTGTCCTCCAACCACGCTCAATATCCGTCTGGAGCCCATTTATCCTTCCTCAGGTCCTTCATTAACCCACATCACTCTGTCCTCCCAGCGCCTTTGCACATGCTGTTACCATTGCCCAGAACCTCTACACACACACACATCCATGTACCCACATATCCTGCCTCACTCGTCTCTTCTTTCCTCTCAGCTCAGGCACTAGCATATGCTTATTATAACCTTCATTACATCTCCTTGCCATTACTGACTTTCTGATCTGTTTTCCCACACTAGACGTCTCTCATCTCTATGTCACTATTGTCTAGTAACTGGTATGCAGCAGGTGCTCAAAAAATGCTCACTGAACAAATACACGATTGCTAAACATGATGAATTTCATGGACTTGTAAATATGCAATGATATGGAAAGAGATTTTCCAACCAACTAGACTCCTGTTAATAAAAGGACCCTACAAACTATAGGATGTGACAATGTAATGTCACAGAAAACCCAGAGGGGCCCAGGAGCAGTACCCCCATGGCAACTTCCCACTCTGCTGTTGGAGCAGCTATTTGCTCACCTTGCCTTCTCCAACATCAGTGATTTACTGACTAGTGACTCCTTGGCCTACTCAGATCAGGGAACAACTTTATTTACATACTACACTGTTTCACTGCAGCTCAATAGGACTTAAACTAAGAAATTGCTCATTAAACAAGGAATCACCCCTTTTCACAGAACAGATCTTTGGCAAATCTGATGAAGTCCAAAGCACTCCAAAGAAAGCAACTCAAATAACAATAGAGACATGACCTGGGAAAGAAAGGAAGAAACTGAGGTTATTTCAGGTAGAAAAATAACTCCTTGAAGTCTCAGATGTTTCCGTTCTGTTTGGAAGGGCTACTAAGTATGATAATTGGACTCACCCAACAGTCCTCCCAGGGTACAGCAAGGATCACACAGGTGGAAATTACCCTGGTTTAAAAACCAGAAGAAATGCTTTATATTCAAGTGAGTTCCTAGTGGCTGGTCTGATGGGCAGAGGGAAGGCAGGGTGCATGAAAAACCTCCCTGGACATCTTGGGGTATCCTTAGATACCCCAAACAGAGAGGGGCTGTTATTGAGGGTGAGAAACAGAGGACATCTGTCACTTTTGCCTGCCCCACACCCACCACCTCATTCCTTAAGTATACCTATAATTTTCATTTGAGGGGATAACTGTTCCTAGTCAGTGTATGCTATGGGGCTTACCTCATTGCGAGGCTCTGGACATGGGAATGAGACCTTCACAGAGCCATTCAAAATGTCACATTGCTGTGGCCACAGGGTATGAATTTGCACATGACCCTAGGCTGGCCAATGCAGTCCCTCCCTGAGACTTTCTTTGTCCAGTGGGGCTATTAATTAGAATGTTGGCTTTGAGCCAATAATGTCCACCTTTGCCACAACATTCACCATAAAGCTAAAAGCATTATCTAAATAGGCAAATAAGATCATATTGTTGCTCCCCTACTCAAAAAGCTCCAATAGATCTCCTTCATACTTAAAATCTAAACATTTTATCGTGATCTCAGTCCCAGTATCATCCTTCACAGGACTGAGCCCCAGCTATTCCAGCCTCCTTTTATTTATTCAAACACAGTAAAATCATCCCTGTGCCTGACTCTTTGTAGGTCTGTGCCTGGTATACTCTTCCCCACACCAACTGGTCTGTTCCTTCTGCCTGGTACAATCTTCCCCATACCAGCACATAAAGTGGGCTCCTTCTCATTCCACATGGGACTTCTTCCAGGTCACTACCTTAAACAGATTATTCTCTTGACTCTCACCCTGTATTCCCTTACCCAGCTTTATTATCTCCATTACATTATTAATTGCATTATATCTATTTTCATTTATCTATATATTTATTTGCTCTCCCCCAATGCTGAAGTAAGTCCCATGGGATCAAGGACTTTGCTATCTTGCTCCCAGTTATCTCCCCAGTACCTAAAACATGCCTAGTACATAAGAAGCCTATGACAAATATTTGATGGATGAATTAAGAAGTAGACAGATTTATCCTTACTGAAAATAGAGCCCAAAGGGAAAAAGAAAAGGAAATGGCTTTGAAAAATAGAGTTGAAATTCTTGACAACATCATTTGAGCACGCAGACCCATCTGAGGCTGTCTCCTCCTAGACTTTTCAGTTTGGTGAGCAAATAAATTCTTTTTTTAGCCTAAGTTGGTTTGAACTGGGTTTCTATCATCTGCAAACAAAGAGCTCTGACTCACAAGTTCTGAAAATTAAGTCCCCCAACTTGCCACCATGGTCTTACATTGCAGCCACTACAGACAACTCAGTAAGGTTTGATAACCTTGGTATATCAGTATCTCACAGCTTTATTCCTCTCAATGTGTGGCACTGTCTTGCAGAGTGATGCTCATTATTGTTGTTGTGTGGTTTTGTGTGCTCTCACAAGAATACTGCAGCTTGAATAAGAGCAACAACAAACATTCATAAATTTCCTGTTAAACTTGGCAAGAGTGAAAATTAAATCAGTCCAAGTTTATAAGGATAATGCCATGAAGAAAATGGCAGTGTACAAATGGATTAAAGATTTTTCTGAGGGAGAGAAAGCGTCATTGATGAGGAAAAGTCAGGGTGGCCAGTAACAAGAAGAACTGACAAAAACATTGCAAAAATTCATCAAATTGTGTGTCAAGATTGTCAGCTAACTGTGAGAAGCATAGCAAATCAAGTAAACACCGATAGAGAAATAGGTAGTAAAATCTTAATTGAAAATTTTGGCTCATGGCTCTTGCATCACAACAATGAACCAGCTTACACAGCACAGTCTCTAAGGGAGCTTTTAGCCAGGATACAAATAACTGTATTGGAACACCCTCTCTACAGAGCATATCTAGCCCCCAGTGACTTTTTTCTTTACCCAAGATAAAGGAAATACTGAAAGAAAGAAATTTTAATGCTATAAAGGATATGAAGGGTAATATGATGACTTCTTTGGCAGCCATTCCAGAAAAAGAGTTCCAAAATTGCTTTGAAGGGTGGATTAGATACTAGGCACCAGTTCATGGCTTCCCAAGGATAAGGCTTCAAAGGTGACTACAGTGATATTCAGCACTGAGGTATGTAGCACTTTTTCTAGGATGAGTTTGTGAAGTTAATTGTCAGACTTCATACACCAAGCAGTCAGACCATGTGATAGCTCTTTTCTGTTTCCACTCCTACATTCTCTATGCATATTTAAACAAGGCTCTGTCATAATTTTTAGGCTGCTTTCCTTTGTCTCTCATTGTTGACTTAGCATGACTTAACACTAAGAAATGTGAAAGGGGTGTGATTAGAGTCAGAATGTTGAATCAGGCCCTCTATTCTCTCTGGGCCCAGGACCCACCTCCAGAGAAGAAACAATTAATCAGTTCTAGTGTCACATTCTCCTGAGTCCACATTTTCTACTAGGTTGCCCTGAACTTTTTTCCTTGGTTTTGGTCACTACCTTCCTGGCTTATTCCCTAAGTCTGAGTCTCTGCCTTGGAAATCTTTGCAGTGATGATAACAACAGTAAATGTTTGTCTTTAGTTTGGGTTTATCACATGCTAGGCTCGAATCGGAATACTTAATATTAGTTCATGTCATCTTCACAATGATCCAGTAAGGTAGGGTACCATTACTAGTCCCATTTCATAGATGAGAAAACTAAGGCACAGAAAGTTTAAATGACCTTGCCCACAACCTAACTAGCAAGTGGTGGAGCCAGGATGTAAAGCTAGACAGTCTGACTCCAGAGCCTCTGCTACTAATAATCACACCATAATAATTTAATAAGACTATAAATGCCTGTGGCAGATTGGATTTCCTAAAGATGGAAGCAACAATATGTCCCATCCCACACGCTCACTTACAAAAATCACTTTGACATCCCTCTCCTTAACAGCTGGGGCTTAGGGCCCCTCCTCCAGAATCTACAGTATGCGATGCCATTGAACCCGGGGCACAATAATAGAAATGTCATGCATTTCGGTCTTGATCTCAGGGGACATTCAGTCATGATGTCTAGTGCCATGCTGTGGGGAAGCCCAAACTAGCCCACATCAAGAGACCACCTGGTGATGCACAAGTGTTCTGTCTAGCAGCACAGCTGAGGACCCAGCTAAGAGCCAGCATCCCTGCTAGACATGTGAGTAGAGATGTTCCAGATGGTTCCTGTTCTAGTTATTGAGTTACTCCTAGTCCTCAAGTTTTCCCGGCTGAGGTCCCAGACATCAGGAAGTGGCGACAAACACTCCTAAATTCCTGATCCATAGAATGTGTGAGTCTAATAAAATGGTCATTTTAAGTCACCAGGTTTTGTAGCTATTTGTTACACAGCAAGAATAAACCTCCCATGTGAACTTGTATATACCCAGTCTGTAGAGTTCAGCCTCAGAATAGCGTGTGGTTCAGTCCCTAACACTCAGTGACAGTTTCACTAGAGTCTGCTAGCCTGAGATGTCACCCTGTCAATTCTTGTTGGGCTTCCTGAGTGCCAACAGCCAACCTCAATTACCTCTTCTCATCTGTTCCAGAGCCTCATAACACCAAGTGCTACCAGCTAGACTGATCTCGCTTCATTTCCTGAAGCTCTTTTAGACCCCTCAGAGCATGCCCATACGTGTTTTCTGTCTCATTCCTTGACCAGCAGCCCCATTCATTTTCAAGTGACCCAGCCTGGAGACAAAAGTGACTCCATCTTGGATGCTAATCCACCGTGCTAACTTCTGATGAACCCCAATCCCCAAAACACCTCCTGATTTCTGCTTTATTTACTGCCCTTGGTGTAAAAACATGGACTCACCATAGACTCTGCTCTGGATAAAAGCAACCTTAATATTATCACACAAATTATAGACTATGATACACAGAATTCTTACCTGTTTCGAAGGGTTGCCTTTAAATGTCTGAACAGAACACAGACACTCTTTCTCTATAGTATGTAAGCCCTGAGTCTGGGGAGTAATGATGGGGACATCTACCTGTTTCACTGCCACCCAGGACTACACTTCCATCTGTAAAGTACTCCCGTACAGGGATAAATCACCCTTTACCAATAAACTGGATTTGTCTGCCTCTTTCTTTGGTTATTGTGTTTGGAGGCTGCTTTGTGTACATGGCCCTTTCACAGAACACCCAGTCATAGTTCAGAAGTGGAACTGGTCCAACTTCTTCATTTGAGAGATACAAAAGTGGGGGCCAAGAAAAATGAAACAAAATAGTAACAACTGACATCTCTTGCCCCCTTAATGTTCATTATGCCATTTAACCTTAACAAGCTATTATATGTATTTAACAATATTATTGTTCCCATTATATAAATGGAGAACCTGAGGTCAGAGAGAATGGACCATTTGGGGACATGCAGTTAGGTTAAGCTGCCTCTGTGTCCCTAGAGAGGTCAAGTCTTGGAAGGTTGACAACAAGATAGACCAGGCAGGTTTTTCTTCAGGCAGAAAATGTACTTGATACTCCAACAACACAACAGCCCATGTCCAGACTCCCTCCTCTCTCGGTGACTCTGTGGCACCCCGTCACCATGAGAAGGAAACAGCCGGGACACAGATTAGAAGTACAATGCTTGCAAGAGGTGAACTCCCCATAGTTGCAGGGAAGCCCCAAGTAACCTTTGCCGTGGCCTTTTGTTGAAACATTATACAACAGGTGTGGGCCAATGAACACGGATCACATGCTTAATGGTCGCTACATGCTCTTTTCCCACGGGCTCAACTCCTACCCGGAAGCACCACGAATGCTCAAGGTTAAACACCTGCTTGCTAATGAGCAATGGACTAACGTATGCAGTTGCTTGAGGGCTTGTCTCCAGGCTGCAAAACATTTCCATGCCAGCTGGGAGATTGTCCCGCTCCCAGCGCCTCCCTTAAGAGCTGGTGACCACTCCTATAAGCCTGGTGCTCAGTCTCCTACACCTTTCCTTGAAACCACGCTTCATATCATTAATGTGTCTAAGAAACAAAGATGGCCCTTCCCCATGTGTTGGTGTGGCGGGTGGGGCTAAGAAGATACGCTTCAGCCAGGAACTGTCCAATTTTTATTTCTGTATGTCACATACCAAAACCTAACATTGCGAGGTCTTCTGGGTGCTTACACTAGGAGATAGTAACAAATCCGTCTTTGATGAGTATGTGATGCCTTCACAAAAAAGCCCAGAGAACATCCTGTGGAGTCAGACAAAGTTATAAATGCAGGGCATGCTACTAATCGTATCAGTTACTGATTTGGAGCACATAGTGTAACCTCCATTGATCTCCACGGCTTCATCAATGTAACAGGGATCCCCTTCATTGGGTTGTTGGGAGAATTAAGTGAGATAATGCAGAAAGCATAGCACATAATAAAAGTCAGAAAATGATCATTACTAAAGTTGCTTACACATAGAAATAGAATGAATCTTTACTGAACAGAAGTAATCAGAATCTCATTAGATTTTAGAAAAACCACCACATTATCTCAAACTATAGTATCAGCAATCCCTCAAATCTCACTAAGAGCCAGGAATGTCAGCCTCCAGGTTCTAAAGTAAGTGTTCATTCACCTGATTTCAATGACGTATTGTTCCCAGGTTGCTAAGAAATATTGGGACACAATCATTCTCAGCAATCAGAAGACCCTCATCTCTCAATTTCAGTCTTTTCTGGAATCCCTGCTTCTGATCTACCAGGTGAGATGCTGGTTCTCTTGGTCTGTAGTCTAAAATCAAGGAGGCAAATGATGCACTCAGAGTCCCATCCTCCTGGCGAAGAAGAAAGACTGCAAGAGCAAGTGAGAAAAGATTCAAAGGGAACCCAAGTAATGCACTTCCAGAAGGGTTGCTCTCTGCTGCAGAGCGTTCCCCTTTAAAGAAATCAATTTAGCATTCGACTTCTTCTCCTGTGGTGCATACTGAAGTGGGATCTGACAAGGATGGAAAGCAGATTTGTGTTAAATACTGCCAATAAAGCTTGTAGCTCAAGGTTACAGCAGTCAATAGAAATCCAGTGCCTTGGAAACAGTGACACCCTCATCCATCAGCTGATGTCAGCACCTTGGAAAGGAAGCTGTAGGCCTGGCCTAGGAGGGGAACAGTTAACAAGACTGGGTGTTTGAGGCCATGGTAGCTGGGTATGCTGGTATTATACGTAATCAGCCTGA
The DNA here is from genome assembly GCA_963573935.1 of Arctocebus calabarensis. NCBI lineage: Eukaryota > Metazoa > Chordata > Mammalia > Primates > Lorisidae > Arctocebus > Arctocebus calabarensis. Next base: position 36,182 of record CAUYON010120941.1, read on the forward strand.
GCTTCTAGGCCCTGAATATTCAAGAATCTTGTTTCTGTTGGTGTTGTTTTATTTTCATTTAGTTTGGGTTTTAGTGAGTATCTCTTGGTTTTGCTGTCCCAGCCGCCAATCACTGTTCTTCTATTAATATCAATAGTACCCACTTTTCTCCAGGGAGTATCTCCTCTTCTGCTTCTTAGTCCATAAGATTTGGGTAGAATTTAACCTAACTCCAACTCTGAGGGTAGGCAGGCATGTGAGCTTAGCTGGCCACATCAGAGCAGAGCGCAGCTGTACCCTAGTCTCAGTGAGAGCTTCAGCTAAGTGCACATAACCCAAGGAAGACCAGTCAGGAACCCTGCTTATTCCTGGGAATTTATTGTAATTGTTTTGTTAAAAGAAGTAATCTTTATTTTGGAGTGACTAGGGAGAAAGGATGCAAACCTGAAGATTTTAACAATTATCTTATTACCATATGAGGAGAATAGAATCAAGCTATAGAAAAACAGAGATAATGATAGAGACAGGAAATCTAAAATCTGATTATATCATTTGGCCTCCTGGATCAAGCTTCACCTGAAGACTATTTCTAACACTTTTCATTATCAAGATTCAATATGCTTCATTTTCCTTGGCTTTAAACCAATTAGAGTTAGGATTTAGTCACTAAACTGAGAACACATCTGATTGTTCCAATGTGGCTGCACAGCCCAGATGAGGCAGGTCTGCTTAGACAGCACCAGCTGTCTGTGGAGCCCAATCTCAGACCACACTCAGCAATGAGTCATACCTTCCAGTCAGATTCAACTTTCTACTGCATGAACAATGTACAGGCCTGTCATCAAGAAGAAGGAGGATACACAGCCCCAGCCAAAAACAGCAGGTGCCGGAGATGACCCACCCAGACACTAGAAGCCTTAACGTTTTCACACTCACCTTTCTGAACTGCAACAATCAGATCCTGCACCATTATAGGAAGGCAGACCTCAGGTTACAGAATCCCATTTGGCCTGTGTCTACAACCATTCTATTGTGCCTGGAAATTGATATCTTCCTGTGGGCAGCCCTTCATTGTTGGCTAAAGTGGAGGGAGAATTAAATATTCCATTTCCCCAGCCCTTTCGTGAAGATTATTCTGAAGCATATTTGCAACCATGGGATTAAGCTTTAGGTACCCACTGTGATAGCTGGTTTAGCACCATGGTCCTAATCAGCTGCCCTCCCTTGCCCCAACCCCCTACTTCCTCCTAAATAAACCACAAATGCCCCGTCTTTGTCTTAATGTCTGCTTCTGACTGGAGAACAGAATCACCAACAAATTCCCCATCAGCGATGTCTTTTATTCCACTAATGGACATTTCATTCATAGACAGCCATCCTCCTCCCAAAGGCCCGCCCAACCTTCTACAAATCCCCTCGTATGATCCTTAGAAATTCATCTATCCTCTCAGCCAGCATAACCCATAAAGTAAAACAAAATCCTAAAAGTGTTCATATCCCTTCCACCCACCACAAAAACTTAACAATACATTCATGCAGCAAAAAATAGATTTCTTCCCAAAATGAATGCTGTGGCCACCCAAATACGCTTTACCTCTAAATGCCAGAGCAAAGGACAGGTGACAAGCACTATGCCAGTGTCAAAGCTGAAGCCGAAAGTCAGCAGCAAGGTCTGCAGGCTCTGCGGGGCCAGGCTTCTGCCTCCCTCACCTCCCACCCTCCTCTCACCCCTCTCCTCTTTCCCTTTGGCATTTTATCCACATTGAATGAACTACCTGCAGTTCCCCTAAAATAGGTCATGCTGTCTCCTTCCTTCTGCCTTTTAAAATGCTGTTCCATCTGCCTGAAATATCTTGTCTGATCAGAGGTTCTTAAGGAAATTGTTTCTTTCTCAGCCCACCCAAACTCATGTGTTCCAGAACTTTCTCACTCTAAAGAGAAAGAACTGGGAGTGGGTTGCTTCAGAAATCTGACTTTACTTCTCTTGGAGCAGATGATCAAGCCAGGCTTGACGATATCTTGGCCAGATATTAGAGATGGGATTGCAGATTTGGACAATAAAGTGGTTCTCCAGGCTCAGGACAAGCCCCATCATTATTTTGAGTGTTTTGCCAAATAACAGTAGGTGGTAACATAAACACCACAGAAGGTAACATTAAAATACACAGTATAAAAGCTACTCTCATTTCAATTTGCTTCATTCTCTTTGATTGCTTAAATATGAGAAAGTATAGGGCAGCACCTGTGGCTCAAAGAGTAAGGCGCTGGCCCCATATACCAGGGGTGGCGGGTTCAAGCCTGGCTCTGGCCAAAAACTGCAAAAATAAATAAATAAATCATTAAAAAAAATGAGAAAGTCTAATTTCTGTTACTCCTCTGTCTTTAATGCCTAACTATGGCTAATCTCTCATGTTTAAGAAGCAAAAAGAAATGTTAGTAATATGATTTCATTGTATTATGTTTGTAATCCACTCTGCTTAAAGAAAGTGATACATTTTGTTTGTTTTCCACTTTATTTTAATGACAAAGTTTTTATTTAGGGGCAAAGAGTCAAATAAAGATACTAAGTAAATGTGTACACACATATACACGTTTGTGTGCATATTACAAATGGTGCTTGAATATGACAAAAATTTATGAAGATGATATTCAACTGAATCCTACTGGAGAGAAGAGGAGCCCAGATCAATGGGCCGAAATGGCTAAATCTTATCTTCCCTTTTTTTGACTTTCAATATGTGACACCTTTGGTGGGCACTGTCACAAATGACGTTTCCTCCCCAAATCTCTGAAGATCCTGATGTTCCCAGCTTCATAGAGGGCTTCAAAAACCAAGTAATAATTTGAGCATGTCTCCCTGATCCTCTGCCTGGGAGCTCTAAGTTAAATTTTCATATTCCTGGATTATTTCAGAGTTGAAAAACCACTATTTGAGCTACACTTGGCCCTTCTGAAGTACAAGGCAGAGGAAGTCCCCATCTTGCCATATCCCAGCTGTAATGTAGGACAAAGGCTTTTTCCGCCTTTGATAAACAAATGAAGCTACACATTAAAGAAGCTTTTTGTTCCTCATTTAAGGAGGCAGTCCCACGGCAACCCAGCCAGACCTTCCTAAGCAGCTTTTGACATCAAGGTTGAAAAGAAATGAGTGGCTAAGCTTGTCATCTTCATTCTGAAATGTAGTTTAGAGATCTGCAAGATGGGTTTTTTTTTTTTTTTTTTCCTGCTGGTAACCTCTCTGATCACCAAATTCATTCAAATATATCTAGTAAGGAATCTTTTACCACTAGGCACTGTTCCAAACACCAGGATAAAAAAAGAGGCCAGACCCAGCAAAGTAACTGATTTCAAAGCTGATGTTCTAAAGATGCTAGAAAGGCGCGAGAGACAGTAAATACACGAGAACAAACTAATGGAAAGAGAACTCCAGAAGAAATGCTGTCACTTAAAAAAAAAAAAAAAAGCAAACAAGATTCATCAAAATCCATCATGGACGTCTGTGTGCACACACGTGTACATGTTATGAGTGGCTAGACAAGGCGGTGAATGATGTCTTTAAAATAATTTGATCTGGGACTGACTAAAGAAACAAGCTGCCTTATAGCGTGTCAGGGAAGGACATTCCTGGTAAAAGGAACAGCAGTACAACAGCCGTGCACTAGAACTCTCCAGTTGACCTCTTTATTTATCTTCTTCTTTTTTTTTTTTTAAGAGACAGAGTCTTACTCTGTCACTCTCGGTAGAGTCCTGTGGCATCACAGCTCACAGCAACCTCCAACTCCTGGACTTAGGTGATTCTCTTGCCTTAACCTTGTGAGCAGCTGGGACTACAGGTGCCCGCCACAACACCCAGATATGTTGTTGTTGTGGTGGTGGTGGTTTGGCCGGGGCAGGGTTTGAACCCACCACCCTCAGTACATGGGGCCAGCACCCTACCAACTGAGCCACAGGCGCTGCCCCTGTTTATCTTCTTCAAGCATTGACCTATCTCCACATGCCCCCTTTATTTCTCTTTACATGTGTAGAGACATGGCTCTGGACCCTGACTGATAATCCCATTACTAACTAACCATGTGCCTAATCGTAGCAAGTCTCAGTTTTCCCATCTGTAAAATGGTAGCAAGAATAATACTTATTTCATAAGATTGCTGTAAAAATATAACTCTGTGTGTAAAGTGCTCAGCTTGCTCCTGAGTAAACACTGCACAAGAATTACTCATCATGGCTTGGCGCCTGTGGCTCAATGGGCTAAGGTGCTAGCCACGTACACCTGAGCTGGCGGGTTCGAATCCAGCCTGGGCCCGCCAAACAACAATGTCAGCTGCAACCCAAAAAAAGAAAAAATGGCCAGGTGTTGTGGCGGGCGCCTGTAGTCCCAGCTACTTGGGAGGTGGAGGCAAGAGACTCACTTGAGCCCAGGAATTGGAGGTTGCTGTGAGCTGTGATGCCATAGCACTCTATCCAGGGTGACAGCTTGTGGCGGTATAAAAAAAAAAAAAAAAAAAAAAAAAGAATTACTTAATTACTCATCACTCCAATGTTACTGCTTTCCTTGGACACACTTCAGAAGACATTATGTTCATATAGGCTAAAAAATACCTATTCCTGTGGAAAAGCTAACTGGAGTTTGAATTCTGAGTCCCTTTTTCTTTGAATGAGTTTGGTATCAATTACGGCAAAACAGAAGCTGTTGTAATTTTTTTTTATGTTCCAAGTATTTCCTTCTACCCTGTCCATAGGTAGGGCATTCTATACCACTGTCTGCCGCGTAAGGTTTTTTCCAACAGAGATCCAAAGACAGAAAGAGTCAGTACTTGCCCTTTGAGGTTCAAAACAGACCTTTGAAACTCAAGGCAGTGACTACCATCTTGAGCAAAAAGGCTTTTTGAGTTTTAAGAGCCTATACCTTTAGAGTTTCAAAAGACCAAAATCCTGGGCTAAATAACAGATATAGAAGAATATGCTCATTGATCTATGAGAATGTGGTTTTTAATCTGCCATGCACACACAAAAAAGTCCTATGGGCCTGGGAGAAGCAACGGCAAAAAATAGGAAAGTTAGAATCTGATCAAGGTGGCTGGTGAAGCCAAGTGAAATGTAAGAGTTAAGAATAAAACTACAGCTAAGAGGGTAAAGGGGAACCTCTCCTCACTTTTCAAGTGAAGACCAGGAAAGTGAGAATGATCTGTGAGTTCTCCACCACCCTCCCAGGACTTAGACCAGTGGAGGAAGTTTAAGAGAGATCTAGGGGCACTCTGCGGATAGAGGCAAAGGTGGGTGCCTCCTCTGGCTGGTCACGTGAGCATAGCGCATCCAAGTTAGTTTCTCTTCTCTTGGGCATTTGGCAATCATGACAGCAGCCAACAGGTCTGCTGCGCAAGGCTCAGCAAAAAGAAACCAGTCTGTGTCCCTAAGACTTTGCTCAGACACATCTAAATTGCCCCAGGTGGATACACCCCTTTTAGGATCGCTCATCTTAGCCTTGAGCCCTCAAGGTAGAACACTCTAAAAATCTACATGAAAAAGCCTCAGCATTGATACCGCAGTAAAACTAAAAGTTCTTAAGTTCTCCCTAGAGCTGGGAGGACACTGGAACAGGCCTTCATTATACACATGGCTTCAATATACACTCGCAATCAAAAGAGATTTGCTAGAAAGACAACCCAGAGGAAAAGAGGCTGAAACTACCTGACCTAAAGCCATCACAGCTCTCTGCTCCCTCACTGCCCTCCTCCAATTCACCTCCTTCCCTAGAACTGAAAGGAAATTTCGGGAACATAAACTCCTACAAAAAGCAGTACTAGAATGGATGTACTATGTCCCCAAGTCTCTCGAGCTCGTCCCTTTTGCTTTCCAGACTCCACACTCCAGAAATCGTCTGTAGAAAATCTAACAACACTTGATAAGGAAGGGATGGAAGGTGCTTCTCAAAGATGTATTCTGTTTAGAAAGTGTGTGTTTGTCGTGGGCTGCCCTCTGAGCTCTGCAACAGGCCCCTTGTCACGCACTTACTGTGATTTCCAATGAATCTGTTCATGTCTAGACCAACAAGAGAGGGGCAGAAGATAGAGGGTGACTGTCTCAAGTTTCCCCCAAGGAGCCTCAGTCCTCAGATCTTCAAAAGCAAAACCATCTGATAATACCAAAATCAAAAGCATAAGACGCAAAGGGCTGCCTTTACTGGGAAAGAAGTTCCCATCGTGACTGTCTCCGGAAAAGAATGGTTAGAGCCCAGACTATGAATCTGAAGGCTTTTTTAATTTTTAATAAAGTATATAGTCAATATGACTTGTTTTCAATATGAGCAACACTTGCAGGTCACTAAGATTGCTAACTGTCCCTCCCCTGAGGATCAGTTGCTTGTCTGAATCCTGCCCCTCCACTCTGGCTAGTCCTAAGACCACCTGGGATGACTACTTAGGAAGCCCTAGATAAAGCCTCCATCAGCCCTAACAAATCCCTCTGATAAGAGCCGCACAGGGATAAGAGGTCCAGGGGATTTCAGTCTGCATTCTGGACACCACCAAGCAGCTCTTGGTTCATCTTGTCCAAATAACCACTTCACCTGGAGTTCACTCCTCAAAATGCAATGCCCTTGTGAGCATCTGTTCATGCATCCAGGTGCCCTTTGTAGTCAATCTTTGACATCTGGCATTTAAAAAAAAAACTAATTTAAGGATAATTCCATCTTAATTGTTCATGTCTAATAAATACTGAACAAATCTCAAGTTCATCTTAGGAATGCTCAGTATCTTTAGGGATTTCTTTCTCTATTTACCTTTTTACTCTAACATTGAATTTCTAAAGAGTTTTGGTTATGTCCCTTTCCTCAAATTTTATTTTAACTTGCATTGACAGACAAAATGATCAGAAAACACTCAAAATGGAATTTAAAGTCTTTGTCATTAAGTTGAATAGTTTAGATAAATTTGCCTACAAGGGGTCCTGACTGTGGTCTCCTGGCTTCAACTTTTATTTATCCCCTCCCCTGTATTTCCAACTTGTTTCTAAATGGTTATGGAAAAGACATCCCTAGCCATCATTTTAGTCTCACTCACAGAGCTGGTTCTCACTTACCTCCTCCATGGATGGGCCATCTGTCCTCCAATCAATGTGAAAAGACTAACCTCTGTCATCTCCCAGGATTTCAGGGAAAAAAAAAAAAAAAAAAACTAGAGAAAACTATCCATTAAGTACAGCCACCACAGCCTCCCACAATACCACCGAACTACTTCAAAGTCTATAAAACTCCATTCCTGCAATCCTAAAGGGTGTCATACTCTTTAAAGACACAACAAGCAAGGAAAACTCTGGATTAGGATATCTTGATTCATTCTATATGCCTCTTCCTATCTTTATTCTTTCATTTCTTAATTTAGCAACCTAAGCTGTCTGTGAGTTATTTGGCAACTACTGGGGTATACACCCAGGTCGAAGGCAGTAGACCTAGTAACAGCCCCATAATGCTGCCTTGCACTTAGCCAGATGAAAGCAACCATATATTGTAAGGGATTTTAAGGGGTGTCACAAACCTTAATTAATTTGCAGTGTACTGGGAGGAATGTGTTTACTCCCATGTGGGACTCAAAGCACGACTGCACAGACAAGGTTGCATGTCAACATAAAAATATCCTAAATCAAGTTCACCTTATACTCTATGGAACTGATGGAAAGAACATTTGCATCTGGCACTGCCAGTTCCCTAAACAAATATTTACTGAGTGTTAACCACCTGCCAGGTATTGTGATAGGCTCTGGGAGAGCCAAACAGGCACAGTCTCTGGCCAAATGGAACTTAGAATCTCAGGGATAAAATAGCCATTAATCCAATACATTACACGAATTCATGAATCATACAACTTGTTACATAATATAAAGAAAGTTGCATGGTGCTAAAAGAGGAATGTGGGATAACCCTTAGCCTCAGAGAAGACAGCCTGGGTTTGAGTAATTACGCTACTGATAATTAGCTATCTGACCTTGGACTTGTCCCTTCTTAGCCTCAGGTTCCTCATCTACCAACTACTGCCCAACATCAAAATTCCATTGAAAGGACTGAGACTGTGCATTGTGTCTTAATAAAGCACTTAATAAAGTGCTTAATAAAAGGGAGCAGTTATAGCTGTGACTATTATTTTTCCAATACCCTCTGAACTTGTGGGTCTATTGCTTATCCAAATTAAATGGACCTCTAAAGGTTTGTTGTGTGCAGGGTATCTAGAGTTAACACCAGGGAATGTGGCTTAGAAACCTGAGTCAGCCAGGCCCTCACATCACACTCCTGCCTCGAGTTATTTTCTAAGGAAGCCAGCTATGGGAGCGGAAGGCTAGGAGCTGTTTGCTGTGACAGCAGGCAGAGGAAGGAAGATGGAGCTTCTCGGTAGCTCCTCCTCTCAGTTCTTTACAGGGCCTGCCACCAGGGGCCTGGAGATATTGTTCACCACTTTAATCAGAAGGGAGGGCAGTCTGGGCCTTTGGCCTAATATTCAGTATTTTGACTGAGGACTTAAATAAAGTCTGATTAAATCCATGTGTGATACAAAGCTGGGACTGTATCTTGTAGGCAATATGTCACATAATGGAATCAGACTCCCTGAAGACCTCCACCAGCTGGAGTGGAAGGCTGAATTACATAAAGCAGAATTTAACAGAGATAAACACAAGGTCCTCCCCTTGGCTCCCAAGAACCGTCTGGATGAGTCCTTACTGGGCAAGCAGGTGTGAATGCACCTGGCCAGTCTTCATTACCTAAAACAAGCTCAATACTAGTCGATAGTGTGATGTGTCTGACCATTTTTAGTTGTATTACTTGAAGTCAAGTTCTGGAGCAAAGGAGGTGACACCTCTGTTCTGCTTTGCCTTTTGCTGTTAAGTTTGGGTTCAATTCTGATAGATCGTAGCACTCCTGAATGTTACTGAATTAATGTAACCAGAAAAGAGGTGGGAATTTAAAGCCTTTTGGTAGTTAAAGAATTTGGGAGTGATTAAGAGAGAAGACTTAGGGTGATGTAATTTCTCTTCCTGAATTCTAAGGAAGCTATAAGATTAGTAGATTATTTGTGCCAGGTAATGAGCTAAACTCCTAACAAGTGTCAGCTCATTCAGTCACCACCAGAACTCCATTGTTATCCCTAACTTAAGATGAGGAAACTGAAATTGATAAAGTTAAAAGACAATTTGCCATACAGCGTTAAGCTGGTGTACAGGCTGTGAGTTTAGGTATGACTGACTCAAGATTCAGCAGGTAAACCACAATCAACATGCTACATGGATGACAGACTCCTTCCATGGAGACACATCAGCAATAAGGCAAATGAAGAGAATGCCTGTTTGCTCGTCTGCTTTTGTACTGGACTGGAAACTCCTGAGAGGCAGGAAGCTGATCTTGGTCATCACCATATCTCCTGTGCCTAGTACACAATAACTAACTAACTAATGTTTGCTAAAGAAATGAGTGAATCAATGAACAAGAACAAAATTAAAGAAACACAAAGAAGGAGTCTCCCTAGTACAATCATCACTATATGCATTTCCTAGGGCTGTTATAACAAAGTATCACAAACTAGGTGACTTAAAACAATTGAAATTTACCCTCTGATAGTTCTGGAGGGTAGAAATCTAAGACCAAGATATCAGTGGAGCCATGCTTCCACTGGGGGTTCTAAAGAGAAGATTCTTCTATCTTCTGGTGGTTGCCAGCATTCCTTGGCTTGCAGGTGCATCACTCCAATGTCTGCCTGTCATCCTATGGCCTTCCTTCTATGTATCTGTCTCTCAGTCTCAAAATCACTCTCTCCTCATAAGCATTCCCATTATTGGATTTAAAGGCCACCCTAACTTATCATGACCTCATCTTAACTTTGTTATATCTGCATAGACCTTATTTCCAAATAAGATCACATTCACAGATTCTAGGTAAACATGAATTATTTGGGGGGATGGAAGCGATGGAGTAAGGGAGGGAAGAGACATTATTTGATCTAGCACAACACTAAATAGGATAAGCCAAGTTAGGAGGTAGGATCTGCTTCAACCCTAGGAATGATCAGTGAGGACTCAGAGAATGAAATGAAAGGCCAGTCTAGAATAGCGTTCTTTCATTCAATAAACATTTACTAATGCTTGCTATATACCTAGCATAAAGTCCCATAGTTGGGGTTTTCCAGTAAGTTGTTCCCTTTGTGAGTCTCAAAGCCTGGTGGAAGAGACAGATCTGCAAAGGAACAACAAAAGTAAGATAGAAGAAAGCTTACTCTTAAGAGCCATGGAAGCACAGAGGTTAAACAAATTAGCTCAACCTGGGAAGAGATAGGGGAGAATACTTAAAGTGTTAATAATGAGAGGCATAAAAATTATGGGAAAACTATGTTATCTCCAGCCCAGTTTCCATCCTTCCTCTTTCTCATAAAAATACAAAAAAAAAAAAAAAAAAAAAAAGAAAGAAAAAAAAAGTCCTTTGGGAGATGACACGTGCATTCTCAATGCTGTTGATTGAGTTGGATGACTTTACTTACAGTGCCACACAGTGAAGAACAGTGTAGTCTATTTTCTTGAATGATTAGCGCCACTGAGAGACTTAGGGGATGGTTGCTGGATTGTGCAAAAGTATGGATTCTACTATACTCTGTGCTGTGAGAATGTGAGGTTTGCAGCCTCCGGGATCATCTTGCAACCCATCTGGAAGCTGCCAAGATAACAACAGATCCCGGGAATGGAGCCATCCACAAGAAGCATGCGAAGAGCTAAACCATGTTGGCATTACTTAAATGCCATACCTAAAGTCATATCCTACCTATGGACCTTCATTATGTGAGTCAATAGTTATATTTTATTTTGCTCAAACCAGTATGTGTTGATTTCCTGGCACCTACCACCAAATGACTCCTAATTGAAACGGCAGTGCAGGTTGCAAAGATGGCATGTCAGAAGTCACAGAGACTCCAGCTGTGACTGGGTTTTGTTGTGCAGGCTATATTCCCTCTACTTCTAAAATTCTTTGGTTTTCTGAATCTGTGTTGCAAAATTTTGCAAGGGAAACAAGAACATTAGCCCAAGAGGAACAGCCTTGCCTGAGTTATGACCCCAGATTCTAATGCACCTGCTGTTGAGCATTTTATCTATATCCATAAATTTGTTGGGAAGCAGGCAGTCAGAGGTAAGAATTACTGCCCTGGGCTTTAGAAGCCCATGACCCTTGGGTGCGCAGATCACACACCTGCCAATAACCTTCACAGATCACACAACCCATGGCCAAGACTCCCCCTCACCATATATATGCAATTCAATCATACTTAGAGGGGCCAGAAATTTTATAAGAGTGGGAAAAGTAATTGAAGACTGAAGTTTCTGTGCTTAATAAGCACACAGTCCCCAAGCCTTACACTGGGCTTAGCAGCTGTGACACAGAAGGGTCAGATTGCCCAGGGATTACCAGAAATCCATCCCACCATGCCACATGGGGCATGTATGTGCATCTGTCTGCGTCCAGGGAGGAAATGATGCCTGCAGTCAGCATGGACATGCAGGCTGGACTGCACACATGGACACGAACAGACTGTTTGGTGTTCTCATCTGGTCTTGAAGGACCAATGCCAAACAGAGAGGGAATGGTCCCTTCCTCCTCATATGGGAGCAAACAAAAGAATAAGGAGGCCCTTATAACACCAGGCTCATATCCAGATATCCAATTAGTGGGAACAAGAGAATAATTTCAGATAAAGCTAAAACTATGGAAAATAAATCCAATAAATAAATGGCTTATCTAGATTTGTCTTGGTCATCTGTTTGGCTATTAGTTTTCTGCCTAATCCTCTAAAATGTTGGTTCTATGAGAGTGGTGGCCTTATATTTTTGTATCAACACTGTATCCCCTTTGTTAAATAATGATAATTCAGTAACATTACAATGGAACTCCAATGGGTCAAGCAATATTCAGAGAGAGAGAGAGAGAGAGAGAGAGAGAGAGAGAGAGAGAGAGAGTGTGTGTGTGTGTGTGTGTGTGTGTGTGTGTGAATCTTTCCATAATCCCATAAGGTAGTCAGTATGATTAACCTCACATACAGATGAGTAAGCAAAGACAGAGGATGAATAACTTGTGCAAGTATATGGTGGAGCCAGGATTTGAATCGAAACAGTGGCTCCAGTGTTCATGCTCTTATTAACAATATATTCATGCTGTCTCCCAACTGCCTGGGACAGTCATTTGACAAATATTTGTTGAATATCTACCATTTCTCAGCCATATTTTTAGGTGCTGGGATTGTGCTATGAATAATTTAAAAAGGGTCAGAAGCTCATTAAATAATTTCTGGATGGCTGGATGTATGAATGGATGTGAGAATGGATGAGTGGAAGGTGGATGGATGGATGGATGGATGGAAGAACTGATAGATGAATAAATAACAAGGCAGGATTCAGGTGTGCACAAATAGCCCATTGGATATCATAGGTCATCAGCAGAAGAGGCTGTAGGTTTCTCTTCTTCGGGTTTTTTTCCTGCATTTTGTTGGTAAGTTATCAGTGGAATTCACACAGGTTCTAGGATTAGCAGCCTGCCTCTATCCCTTTACCATCTGTGTGATCTGGAGCACATCACTTAACCCCTGTGGACCTGTTTTCTCACTTAGAAAATGAGAATAACCCCAGCTACTCACATCGCTGCCATAGATTAAATGTTATTTGCTATTATTTGAAGCCTGGTTCACATGCCATGTCTTTCTGTGGCTTTCAATTCAATTCAATTCAATTCAATTCAACAAATATTTATGAACTGTGTCCTTTATGCAGACTTTGTGCTGGAGGTAAAGATACAACAGTAAATTAAATTATATTCAAATAAATAGTAGTTCGGCAGGAAAGACAAGGGGGAAAAAACAAGCATGTGCTACGAGTGTTGACAATAGAGACATATACAATTCTGTGACAGCGTTTGACAAGGGTAGAATGAGCCTTCCCTCCTTGATGTTCTGGTGCTACTTCATTTGGGTTGGCTACAATTGTACACATTTGTGTCTCTTGTTAAATACAGCTCTTAGAGGGGGGGCCACACAACACTTACAGAGGAAATGAAATAATTGTGCCCAAAGAGATATAAGAACGGATATAAGAGAAGAAGAAAGAGTGAGTGGGTGGATGGGTGGATGGACCGATGGAAAGAAGAAGCAACAGTCCACAGGGGAGCAGTCCAAGGGCATATCCAGTTCATCCTGAGCCAATGTTCACATGTTTATTTAACTGAACAGAATAAGAGAATTCCATCCGGTTCTTAAATACGCAGAATTGGGCAAAAGCAGAAACTTCAGGTGGAATGACAAAGGGAGATAAGAATAGCATCCAGTAGAAGTGCTGCCAACATAAAAACTTCCCTGGACAGCTGGACCTAGAGGGACAAGAGTACTATGTTGCAAAAAGTGGCCACAGATGTCTTCTGTCTTTACAGAGGCACCCATTTACAATATAACTTTGCAGTTCTTTTCATCAAATGGTAGAATCTAGTCATCTATTCTTTAAATCTGGTCTTATATCGGTGACTTCCTTTGGTCAAAGAGATGTTAGCAAATGTGGTATCAGCAGAGGCCCAAAAGTTTGTTCCTTTGCTGCTTTGGGAAACTTGCAACACTGTCACGTGAACTTCTAGGCAAACAAAGCCTGCTGGATAGTGACAGCCCACAGCTGAGTCATGCATACTCCCCCAGCTGGCACTGACCCAACTCTCAGACATGAATGAGACCCTCCTAAGGGCTGCGGCCCCTGCCAGCCTGCCAGCTGACTGCAGAGATCTGCCAGATTGACCCATACCAGAAGAACCATCTGAGCAGTCACAGAATCATGAAAAATAATTAAATGGTTGTAATTTTAAGCCACACAATCTGGGATGATATGTTCTGCTCTGAACAGGGGATCATGCCATGTTTTTGAACAGGGAAACACAGCATGACCCCTCATCAGACTGGGGAACATGCTGGTGTGAGTGAGCCATTCCTTTCTGTTAGCAGCCAGTGGGGCAGAGGAATAATTGCAGCAGAAACACTTCTGATCAGTACTAGTACATGAGCTGACCACTTCCTGGAATATGAGAGACAGCCGGCATGTATGCGTTTATTCAGTCATTTAAAAAAAATCATTTATTCAATAAACACTGAACCCCAATATGGGGGTTAAATCCTACAAAGGGAGAGTAAGGTGATTTTTGCCTGTGCATGGCTAAGCGAGCATATTAGGGGCTGGAAGGGCATTAGGTCATACTGGACCTACACTCAACCACTGCCCTCCATCACAACTTACACTCTGAGTCCCTCAAAGACAGAGACTCCTGCCTCGTATGCTTATTCCCATGCAGCAGGGTGACTATGTGGTCTGGACACCATCACTGGAGAGTTTTGAGCATGAAACAGCATTACAACAATTGTCTCGCTTGATACTGGGCCTTTACCCAAAAAATCCACCCACGCCCTGCTTGACAGCATTCAATAATAGGGAGCAACATCTCTCTGGGCTGTTAACGCAGCATTTAAGAGCACAGGCTTTGGAGATCCACTGTCTGACTCTGAATCTGGGGTTATTATTCATGTTAATCTCTCTGTAATTTAGTGTTCTTATTTGAAAAATTCATAGTAGCTACCTCATAGGGTTGTTGTCAGGATTAAATAAGATAATACACGTGTATACAAGTGCCTGGCTCACCACAGTAAGCACTACGTAAGCATATGTTATCATCTTTCACTATCCTTCTTGTTGACTCCTGTCATTCTAGTCAGTCTCATGATTCAATCAAGCTCCAGACGTGGGGCTCTGACTTTATGGCCCAAACTTTGATTTCCCTTTCCTGATTTGAACCCTGCGCACCCTCTTTGTGGCAACCATGAAAACATTCCCCTCAGATCTGCTGCTGTAATTCTGGTTTGAAGACTCTCCACTGTCCTGGCCCAACTTTATTTAGAACTGTGTCTGTAACTCTCCCTGCCCAGTCCTCCTTCCTTTGCCCCCATCTTCTGCATATGTCTGAATCGTGATCTAAAGTCTCCCATTTCACCTCCATTATGCTCCCCCTTTTTCCTTCTCAGAAATTCCTACAAAATCTCCTCAAAGTCTCATCCTGTATTAGTATCTGCTTCTGTTTCTTTGAGGACTCAAACTAGAATGCTCTTTGACACCGTATTTTACCTACTTTTTCTTTTCCTTTATTTATGCCACCTAACTCAATACTCCCAAAAAACCTAGAACTCAAGACCCATGTAGAACATCTGTCTCTTCTCTGTGAACAGGACAGATTAGAATAGGAAGACTGGAATTGGAAGAAGCATCATTACTCTCATATCATCCTTCCTGTTGCCCCCATCTCAAAATCCATGTGTAGTCTCACCACTTCTCCCCACATCCATCACTGCCGTCTTGGTACAGGATTCCATCCTCTCTTGTCTGAACTGTTGCAAGAGTTGCCTAGCTGATCTCTGTTTCTGTACTAGCCTCTCTTCCATCTGCTCTGTTAAAACTAAGTGATCTTATTAAAGCCAAGTCAGATTATGTAACACCTCTGCTTCATATCTTCAAATAGATTTCCTTCTCACTCAGATTAAAAGCCAAGGTCTTTGCAATGGTGTGAAAGACATGCTTTTACCTCCCACCCATTTGACCATGCCTACATTGGCTTCTTTTCTCTTCTAAATCTTCTACTTCATGGACTCTCCACTTCCCATTCCTCCTATATATCTGAAAATAATAATTTGATTCATTCCCCAGCCTCTTAAAAATTTATTCAATTATCACCCTCTTAGTGAGGCCTTCACTGGCCACTCCACCTGCAATTGTGGACTTCATCTTCACTATTTTTTTAATAACACTCATGACTATGTAACATAGTTTATAGTTTAATACTACATGGTATTAAAAAATATATTAGATGATATTGCCCATCCATCCTTAATAAACTTTAAGTTCCATGACAGCAGGTAGTTTTGTCTGTTTTATTTACTGTTATATTCATAGTACCCAGAATAGTATCTGGCACAAATGGAATGGATGGATGGCTAGCTGGATGGATTCATGGATGGCTAGCTGGATGTAAAGCTGGAGGGACAGACTGATAGAGAGATGGAGGGATAGAGTGAAAGCAATGAAAAAAGAGCCAGATGGGTGATAGAAATGCTGTGATGTTCGTCAGGGAGAAGTAAATTCACCTCAGCAAGAATAAGAACTGATGCCCATGGGAAGTGACCTCATGGATTTTCCATGAAAATATCCTGCTCTAATTTAATTTAATTCATCCTTCAGGCCCTGAGTTGAATGAGACAGCATAGGCTTGGATGGCCTGTGGTTTCTACCTGTGAATATCCCAAAGATAGAGATGAACACTGCAGAAAGCCCTGAAGCTTTGAAGGGAGACAGAGGTCTGAATGCTGATCTTGTGTAGCATGGCCCTATTTCCTTCATCTCTAAAACTAAGATAACAATATCTTTATATTTTGGCAATAGAAGTGTTGTAAGAATTAAACACATGTAGAGGTCTAAACACAGAATCTATAATTTAATAATGCTAGTTACCTCCCAGAGATTAAGTTATTCTGTGCCTCAGTTTTCTCACCTGGTTAATAATACCACCATGGTGGAGAGTCTGGAAGGAGCATAAGAATTGATACTGGGCTTGGGGCAGATGATGACTCAATGAATGTTAGCAGTGCTACCTCCCCCACTGGGATTGAATGATGAGTTTTGAGGATATGTGGTCTTGTATAAGGTTCCACAGCTACAGTGGGGTAAACAATCAAACTCCTGATTCCTCCCTGTAACTACCTATGTATGGGTATATTATATCCACCTATTTTGCATCTGACAAAAAAAAAAGTCAAAGAGGTCAAATAATGTTCCCAAGGCCACAACATTCATGTGTGGCAAAACTAGGATTTGTCCCACAAATCCCATTACTAGGTATCTACCCAGGAGAAAAAAAAAAATCATTTTACTACAAGAACATTTGCACTACAGTGTTTACTGCAGCTCAATTCACAATTGCGAAGATGTAGAAGCAACTCGAGTGCCCATCAACCCATGAATAGATCAACAAACTGTGGTATATGTGTACCATGGAATACTATTCAGCCATAAGAAAAAGTGGAGAGTTTACATCTTTTGTATTTCCCTGGATGGAGTTGAAACACATCCTTCATAGTAAAGTAACACAAGAATGGAAAAGTGGTATCCAATGTACTCGATACTAATACGAAGGCAATATATAAACAAATACATGCCCACCCAAGAACACAATCACAAGTATATTCTAGTGAAGGGGAGGGGAAAGGAGGAAAAGAAAAAGATGAGGGAGTGATTGGCAAGTTCTCACCTACTGTGCATAATGTAAGGGTGTTCAGCACGCCCCCTAGGTAAAGGGCTCAACTACAACTTGAACTTTACTTTAGAAATGAAAACACTATAACCTAAACATTTGTACCCTCATATTAATCTGAAATTAAAAAAACAACAACAACTAGGATTTGAACTCAGAGATCTACCTTTAGCAATCCACTTCCCACCCTGCATAGGGGAAGCTGCTGCAACCTGTCCTTCTCTACTTGTTGAGAGAATAATATTATTTCACAGCCCAGACTTTCTCTTACTCCAGGGGAAGCCGTGAAGCCACACAATCCGCTCTGTTTCTCCATAGAGAGCAAATGGCCAGTCTGGTCCCTCGGGCTGTGACTTGGATGCCAAGCCCTCCCCTCCCTGGTAGCAGATGGCTGCCTCTGAAACCATCTCTCATTTAGCTGCGCCCTGGTACCCCAGGAACTTGCAGTAATTACTGCTATCATTCTTACATTAAACAAGAGTTAACAAACTCAGGATTGCAAAGGTACAATAGGAAAAGCAAACACAGACATACACGCACATAACTGCTTACTTAGATACCACTGGGATTGTTAGAGGCTGAGGCGCAGACAAAGAAAGTCTGAGAAGTTTCCCTCATCATCCTACTAGGAAACCTGCCCACCCAGAAACCTTTTAATCTGCGTTTCTCTTACAGAGAAATAGTGTTCATTAACCACCTCAGCTCCACTTTCCCTGCAAGGAGCAGGGCAGGGGGTCAGCAAAAACTACAGCTGATCAGGGTGACCTCTGCTTCTCTTGTTTCTCAATTGGGTTTTTAAAGCTGACAATCTGAATTACAACACTTGCTCCCTGAAGAAATTACCCATAAGGAGTTCAGCCTCTGAAGGAAATGCTGGGTTTTTCTTTCTGTTTGCTTGAATGGTAAACCTTTACAACGCGAGGGGTCACCAAATGGTCTCTGTTTATAAAATGTTTTCTTCTCCAACTTACACAGTGGTTGCATTTCTTTTTCTTTTAAGACGACCCTGAAATCTTAGCAGGCTGTTGCTCTAGGTCAAGGTGCTCCTGGGCGTCTGCTGCAGGCTGAGAGAAGGGACATCTGTTGTCAGGGCCTTGGACTCCTACGGAGGGGAAGGAGGAGGAGAGAGAAGCAGGTTGTGATGCCTGCTGTTCCATCTAGATTTAGTATCTTCCAATGAATCTTTAATGTTTGAAAAAAAAATCAGCTTGTTGGCATGGAAGTCGTTGCAGCCGCCAAAGTTCTAAGTCTGTTCCACTCCCTTCACAGGCCTCCAAAGAAAATGGCTGGGTCCTGGCTTTTCCCATCTTGACAGCATCTTGCTTCCTTCAGGTGGGAGGCAGGCAGAAGTATAAGAAGCAGGAGAAACAAGACAAGCAAGGTGGGCATAGATCCTGATTCAGCAAAGACGCATGCACCTGAGGGGGACCACCCTACCGTCTTTATTGCCTTATTTGCCTACTTTTTAAACAGAACATTCGGAGGGAGATGCATATGTATCTACATCTACACACCTATATACCTACGCACCTGCCTGCTTCTGCACCTGTCTACCTATCTGTTATCTAGCTGCCTATCTGTGTCTCAGCTGGTAAACTGAGACCCAACACATACTCACGTTCTGCCACACATCACATTCTGGGCCATTCAGCAATTGTCTTATATGTAGGTGAGTGCAGACTAACTCCACACTTCTTACTTCACTCCCAATATTCTTTTTTTCTTTTCTTTTTTTTTTTTTTGAAGTTTTTGGCTGGGGCTGGGTTTGAATCCGCCACCTCCAGCATATGGGGCCGGCGCCCTACTCCTTTGAGCCACAGGTGCCTCCCCACTCCCAATATTCTTAATCAAGATCTCTCTGACTCAGTAATTCTTCATCTTGACTTACAAATGATTTCAAAATCCATTCAATCAACCTACATGTCTTGTGTACCTACTATGTACCAAGGGCCTGTGGCTAGCAGAAGAGATAGTGGTTGAGTCCCAGAGATTAAAACCCCTCAGAAAACGCCATCAATAGCGATAGGAGCAATTGTGTTTGTGTGTGTGTGTGTGTGAGAGAGAGAGAGAGAGAGAGAGAGAGAAAGATTGTTTTTCTTAAAGGATGTACACATTTAAAACAGACAGAATGCATTGCAGCTTACGGCCATACACAAGCAACTACAGAGGAAGTGGGTCTTCCTCCTAGGAGTTGGTCTAATTTCTTTCCTTCTGGCTTGATAACAAAGGAATAATGGCTACAACTGTCACTCCTATCAGGATGGTTGTTACCTTTCTCATTACACTCCTCTTCACAGCCCCTCTCCTGAGATGATCCCCTATGAATCTTCCTTAAGTCTTTGGGGAATTTCCTAAAGACAATGTAGTTGATCTGTAAACCAGCCCTGAATCCAGTGTGGACAGAAGGTTTAGAGTCTGACAGATCTTCTTTAAATTCAATAGATAGCAGGATTTTAGACATAGATTTTATCTTAAAGTTTGTTTTTAATTGTATCAAAGAGAAGATGGCCTATATTGGACATGTGTTTTGTAGTCTGATAAGACTCAAGCTCACCCCCTTCCCTGTGTGAATGAGCAGGTGAGCCTTCTAGGATTCCCTGACTACTCATAAAGTGATGAATGTGAGACTCAGAGACGCCAGTGAAATAGACATTTTGTCTGTTAGAATTCCTCTGCAAGTTCTCAGTATATGGAACAATCAACCTTACTTTTTCCTCTGTAATACACATTATTTTTAATATAGAAAAATAAGCCCTCTAAGTTAAAAGGTGAGTCTCTGATCCTTCAATCAGATTCATATATTATTTAGAAGTACAAGTGAGCTTACACCAATATAGGACACATATGAAGTCCAGATCTTTAGACACTATGTGGGTGGAATTGTGCCCTGCAATTCACAGAACTAACTTCAGTATCTCAGAACTTTTAAAGAGGTAATTAAGGCTGGGCACAGTAGCTCACACTTGTAATCCTAGCACTCTAGGAGGCCGAAGTGGGAGGATCACTTGAGCTCAGGAGTTCAAGACCAGTCTGAGCAGGATAAGACCCTCTCTCCAATAAAAATAGACAAATTAGCCAGGTGTCATAGCAGATGCTTTTAGTCCCAGCAACTCAGAAGCTGAGGCAGGAGGAATGCTTGACCCAGGAATGTGAGGTTGCTGCGAGAAATGATGACACCTTGGCACTGTAGCCTGGGCAATGAGTGAGACTCTGTCTCAAAGTAGATAATTGAATAAATAAATAAAATAAATAAAAAATTTTTAAAAAATGTAAAAAGTAAAGAGGCAATTAAGTTGATTTTTAATATACTTTGTTTATGAAACCCTCTATCAAATGTATGGTTTGCAAATATTTTCTCCCATTGCAAACATTGTCCCCCCCATTGTTGACTGTTTTCCTGGCTGAGCAGAAGCTTGTTAGTTGGATGAGATCCCATTCTTCTATTTTTGCTTTTCTTGTCTGTGCTTTTGAGGTTATTGCCCAGACCAATGTAAAGAAATTTTTTCCCTACATTTTAGAAGTTCAGGTCTTACATTTAGGTCTTTATTCTATTTTGAGTTAATTTTGTATATGGTATCAAGTAAGGATCCAACTTAATTTTTCTGCATGTGGATATACAGTTTCCCCAAGACCAGTGATTGAGGCTCAGTGCCTGTAGTTTAGTGGCTAGGGCACCAGCCATATACACCAGAGTTGGCAGGTTCAAACCCAGTCCAGGCCTACCAAACAACAATGACAACTATAACAAATAGCTGGGTGTTGTGGCAGGCTCCTACAGTCCTAGTTACTTGGGAGGCTGAGACAAGAGAATCACTTAAGCCCAATAGTTTAAGGTTGCTGTATTATTTTTTCACTGATGGTAACCACTTTGAGCACTTTTTGTAATTGCAGAAGTCAAACATGACTTGTATTCACCTTTTGTTATCAATGTATATTGAGTATTACAATTTTATTATACTGTCTTCCTTGCTTAAAATGTCTATGCATTTTTTGGCATCCTCTGTGTATGTGTGTATGCATATTTTATGTATATATATATATAATGCAATATTATTCAGCCTTCGAAAAGAAGGAAATCATACTACACACATGTGAGACAACATGAATGAACCTAGAAGATATCATGTGAAATAATACAAATATTTCATTACTTCACTCATGTGGAATCTTTGTCTTAACCGATCAAAGTAGAGAGTAGAATAGTGGTTGCAAGGAGTAGAAGGGGATGAGAACATTTAGGGTCAAAGGGTACCACATTTCAGGAATGCAGGATGAATGAGTTCTGCAGACACCATGTATGTAATGTGGCTATAGTTAATAACACTATATTATTTTGTACTTCACAATTACTAAACAAGTAGAACTGAAATGAAATGTTCTTACCACAAAAATAGTAGGTGAACATGCTCATGTTAATTAGCTTGATTTAATTCTTTCATGTTGCATGCATTTATCAAAACATCATGTATGCTATAAATATATGTCATTATTATTCACTAATTATGCTTTGCTAAAGCTGAAAGGGCCTAAAAATGAGGCCATTAGGGTGGGCCCTGTTCCAATCAGACTGATGTCCTAATAAGAGGAGGTGGGGACACCCAGTGACAGAAGGAGCCGTGCACCAACAGATCTCATGTAGAAAGGCAGCAAAAGGGCAGCTCTCGGCAACTCAAGGAGAGAAGCCACAAAATGACTTCAACTCTGCTCACACCTTGATCTTGGACTTTTAGCATCCAGAACTGTAAGAAGATTCATTTATTTTGTTTAAACCACCCAGTTTGTGGCGGTGTTTTGTTATGGCAGCCCCTGTAGACTAAACAACCACCCAAACATTGGCTATCTTGGGTAACCTGATGCCCAACCATCAGAAGGTAATTTTAAACACAAAGTGTTTTTGTTCAGGTGATTAAATTATTTTTCAAAAAAAGTACATCATGTAACACCTCCCTATAAAATCAGTGCAATGCTTATTTCCAATCAATGACTTCGATAAGCAAGATTGGGTAATTTTTATAAATCAATTGGTCAAAACTATAAGGCTTTTAGAGGATCATGTAAAATACTTTCATGCCTTCATAAGTGAGAGAGAATCAGTAAATAAGACCTAAGAAGCTCCACTCATAAAGGGTGAAGAATAATCAATTTGTTTGCATTTAAGGTATTCTATTTATCACAAAATATCATTAAGGGAAAGAGGTGTCAAGCCACAGAATGAAAGATATGCCTCAAACACATAAAACTAATAGAGGATTCCAGAAAATGGAAACCAATCAGAAAACAGGCTACAATAGGAAAAAATGAGTACAATACTAGATCCTACAACAAAAAGAAGAAATCTAAACAGTTGAAAAGAATATTCAGTTCCATTACTAATTAGGGGAATGCAAATCAAAGCCACAGTAGGCTATCCCCCCATATCTTTGGCAAAGACGAAAAACTCCAACAATGTGAAGAATGAGCAAGAATTTGAAGCATCAGGAACTATCATACACTGCTGGTGGAAGTGAAAATTGGTAGAAACACTCTGTAAAGCAATCTGGTTTCATTCATTGAGGTTCAAGATAAAAATACCTGATGATCCAGTGTTTCTACTTCTGGGTAAGTACCCAGGAGAAATGCATGCATGTTCCAAACACAGGTACAGGAATATCCATAGCTAGGGTGGCACCTGTGGCTCAAAGGAGTAGAGCACCAGCCCCATATGCCGGAGGTCGTGGGTTCAAACCCAGCCCCGGCCAAAAATGAAAAAAGGAATATCCATAGCTATACTCACAATTGTCATGAACTGAAAACAATGCATATGCCTCTAAGTACTAAATGATATGGTTGTACAATGCAATACGACACAACATGGAAAGGGAACGAACTATCGCTATACACAAAAATTAGTGATGCTTACAAACATAATGTCGAGTAAAACAAGCAAGACATAAAATAACGCATATAGTATAATTTCATTCATGCAATGTCAAAACTAAACTGGATCATTTAGGAATAATAAGTGCTAAAATTATAAATATAAGCAAGGAATCCATGACTGTCACTTCATATTGTTTTTTTCATTTGTTTTGCTTTTTTTTAGAAATAGAGAGAAAGAAACCTGATCAAGTTATTTGAGAGAGTATATCAGGGATTCGAGGGGAGGCCTTATTTCCCTGACCTAAGTAACGGGTACATGATTGTTTCATTACTATCATTCATTATGCTTTTGGGGGCAGTTTTCCATAAATGTTTTACTTTAACTTCCCCCCAAAAATTAGAGCCAGCAAAAAGTTTTCACATACACAAAGATAAAATAATATAGTACGACCAGGCCTTTGTTGTTGTTCAAGGTTTTTGTTTATAATCAAAAGGATATACTCTAGTTTATACAAGCAGAATGGAATGTATTATGGTATGCCGCCCAAAAAGTCATTGGAAGAGCTAAAGAAACAGACTGTCAGCTGAACCTGAAGAGGTACACAGCAGACCTGCACCACCAAGAAACTACTGAGTCCAAAAGCCACCACTGCAGCCAATGACACCAGGGCATCACTGCTTCTGCCCTGATAACACTAGGAAAACAGATGCACCTGCTGTAGTTCAAGGGGAGAATCTCACACAGGGGCATCTGATGAGCAACAATGAAACCACTCTCACACCCTAACAGTAAGGCAGGTTGGGCAATATCAGATTTTTGTTGTACCCTTTGTTTGTTTGTTTTAGAGAAGTTTGTGGGTTCACAGCAAAATTCATAGTGAGGGGCAGAGGTTTCCCCATGTCTCCATGCCCACACGAACACAGCCTATCCCATTATCAACATCCCCCTCCAGAGGGACACTTATGTTACAAAGGAGGAACCTACAATGATGTCACTGTCATCCAAAGCCATAGTTTCCATCAGGGCTCATTTAGGGTTTCATTCCGGATGTTACACAGTCTATGGGTCTGGGCAAGAAAAGTATAGTGCAGTGTTTTTCAACTTTTTTAATGTCACGGCACACCTGAACCTACAGTTAAACTTCCACGGCACACCTAAATTATGTTGAGCCCCCCCCCCCAAAAAAAGAATATAATGCTTTGAACATCTTTTGAAAATAATTTAATGATCTTTAAAAGTTTATGCAGCACACCTAAGATCTTCTCATGGCACACCAGTTGAAAATCACTGGTAAAATGGCATATAGCTACCACGATATTACAGTATAGCACACAATAATTTTGTTATCCTAAAAAAGCACTCTGGGGGGTGGCACCTGTGGCTCAAAGGAGTAAAGCGCTGGCCCCATATGCCAGAGGTGGCAGGTTCAAACTCAGCCACAGTCAAAAACCACACCCCCCCCAAAAGGCACTCTGTGCTCCACATATTCATCTGTCCCTACCCACTAAACCCTGGCAACCTCTGATCTTTGTACTGTTGTCATATCTTTTGCCTTTTCCAGAACATCATATAGTTGGAATCATATAGTATGGGACCTTTTCAGACTGGCTTCATTACTTAGTAATATGCATGGAAGATAGTTCCACGTCTCTGCTTGCCTACTTGATAGCCTATTTCTTTTTAGTGTTGAATGATAATCCTTTGCATGGATGTATTAGCTTATTTATCCATTTACCTACTGAAGGACATCCTGGTTGCTTCCAAGTTTGGGCTGTTATGGATAAAGCTGCTGTAAACATTTCTGTGTAGGCTTTTGTGTGTACATATGTTTTCAACTTCCTTGGGCAAATACCAAGGAGCATGATTGCTGGATCATATGGCAAGAGTATATTTAGTTCTGTAAGAAACTGCCTCGCTGTCTCCCAAAGTAGCTGTGCTATTTGCATTCCTACAGCAGTGAATGAGAATTCCTGTTGCTCCACATCCTCACCAGCATTTGGTGTTGTCAGTGTTCTGGATTTGGGCCACTCTAATAGTTGTGCAGGGGTATCTCATTGTGTTGATCTCCACTTCTCAGATTCCCTGATGACATAGCACATGGAGCATCTTTTCATTTGCTTATTTGCCATCTGTGAATTTTCTTTGATGAGGTTTCTGGTAAGGTTTTTTTTTTCCTGGTTTTCCTACTTGCTGGTTTGTTTTTCCTTTTCTTCTTGTTGTCAATTCTATCTAGATAATGCCAGATGTAAAACTTTATGGGCATCTAGGAGAGCAGATATTAACAACAGAGACCATGTAATCCAGTCTTGTTATTTTGCAGGCTGATGAAATGTTATTAGATGTATAAAATAACTTAGCCATTTGGAGGAAAGTTCTGGGTAGGACACATTCAGAAAAAATGATTTTGAAACTGGTTTCAAGTGCTGGTCCTGCACTTGATCAGTGAACTATTTACCCCTCTGTGCTATGCCTTGCTCAACTGTAAAATGGATATGACTATGGGGTGACCTCATAGTACAACTATGAGAGAATTTAAATAAGATAATACATGTGAAATAGCCTGATGTATGCCTTCATTTGCTGCTCTCCTTTTCGGAGCTTTTCCAAGTTTTATTATATTTGTACTTTCTGTTTTGCCAAACATACTTAACACTTAAAACTGCTAATATATATAAAGAAGACTGAACAAGTAATTTTAGAAAAAGTATCTGCTTTCTCCCTCCACAATTCCAAGAAATACAAAAAAAAATTATTTTTAAAGTATAAATTCATAAAAGTCCAAAAAAGTAGCCTAGTACTATGGGGAGGGGAAGATGCTACAGTAACCCCCACATAATAGGAAATGACTGGTGCAGAGGAAAGACTGGGTTTGAATTCCAAACCCCAAATTAAATAATATTAAAAAGTTGCAAGCCCCTGGGGTATTCTCAAGTTTTAAACAAGTTGGGGAGTTACATTTAGAGAAACCAAACCAAGAAAGAGAGGAAAGAAACACAATGTTAAAAACTTCAGCACTTTGATTTTGATAGGTGCTGTGTAATGTCTAACTATCCTGAGACCACCATGCTGAAAGGAAGTCCAAGCTAGGTCTGAGGAGTGGCCATGTGAGGAGCATCAAAATGCCAGACATAAGTTAAGACTCCATGGATATCCAAGAGCTCCTTGTCATCTGGCTTTCTGCTGAGTTTGGCTTACAGAGGTCTCTGGCAGAAATCAGAAGCATGGAGGAGGGAATACAATAGTGAAAATAATAGATAAAAATATCTACGCTCAGGGGATGAGCCAAGATGGCGGTCTGTAGCCAGCCTTCTGCAGACGCTCCCATCTAGAAGGAGAGTTAAAGGACAGAAATTTAGCGAGAAAGGCAATAGTTTGGAGCTGAGCCAAGAGACAAGGTCGAGGAACACACATCAATCCTGCTGGAGTGACCTGCAACCCCAAGGATACAAATAAAAGGTA
Source organism: Arctocebus calabarensis (assembly GCA_963573935.1). Lineage (NCBI taxonomy): Eukaryota > Metazoa > Chordata > Mammalia > Primates > Lorisidae > Arctocebus > Arctocebus calabarensis. Next base: position 62,818 of record CAUYON010120941.1, read on the forward strand.
CAGAGCACATTACCAAGCGGACGGGAGTCCCCTCCCCCAAGAGAACAGCTTGCAGTATACGCTATACCTCCATACAAACAAGCGAGCAGAGTTCAGAGGTCCTCCCATTCTACCCCACGGGAGAGACCCTCTAAAAACCGGACCTACTTCCCCTGTGCCGCAGCACTCTCCTGCCAGGCATAAAGCTGTATAAAACTGTATATACTCTCTACCTGCAAGTTGGAACTCCCGGCACTCCCCTCCACTCTCACCCTGAGGTTTGGAGGTCTCTCCCCCACGGAGTCCAGATTCTTGAACAATTTCTCGAGGGGTGTGGACAGGGCGTGGGTTGCCACTGGTCTGTGC
>CAUYON010120942.1:0-16341 GCA_963573935.1 Arctocebus calabarensis
CACAGCAACCTCCAATTCCTGGGCTCAAGCGAGTCTCTTGCCTCTGCCTCCCAAGTAGCTGGGACTACAGGCGCCCGCCACAACGCCCGGCCATTTTTTGGTTGCAGCTGTCATTGTTGTTTGGCGGGCCCTGGGGCTGGATTTGAACCCGCCAGCTCAGGTGTACGTGGCTGGCGCCTTAGCCCGTTGAGCCACAGGCGCCGAGCCAGAGCTGAATATTTTTTTTTTTTTTCTGAATATGTTTTAAAATTCTATTTGTGCTCCTCTTTCTGTGAATTGCCTTTTCATATTCTTTGCCCACATTTTTTACTGTTTGGAAACTTTATCATGGAGCTTTTTGTATATTGGAAATAGTTTCCCCAGATGGTTGTTTGTTTTTGTCTTTGCTTGTGATGATTTGTTTCCTTTAGCTAGATAGAAGCTCTTTTTTTTTTTTTTTTAACTTTTCTTTTATGGCTTTGGATTTTAAACTGAAGCTAGCAAGTCCTTCCCATTCCAAGATTCTAAAGGAGTGCGCCAATATTTTCTTCTAGAACTTTCACTATTCTATTTTAAATCCTTGGTGCATTTGAGATTTATCCAAATGTACATGTGGAGCATAAATTTATATACATTTTTAATAAGTGTATTTATTTTTTCTATAGTAATACAAGCTTATCGTTGAAGTCAAGTTGTATTTATGGTTTACATCAAAAGACAGCACAGACCCCTTGACCCTTCCACCTTCTAGTCTTTTGAAAGTTTCTTTTGGCTTGGCGCCCATAGCTCAGTGGTTAGGGCACCGGTCACATACACCGAGGCTGGTGGATTCGAGCCTGCCCCGGGCCTGCTAAACAATAATGACAACTGCAATCAAAAACCACCGTCGTTGTGGCGGGCACCTGCAGTCCCAGACACTTGGGAGGCTGAGGCAAGAGAATCACTTAAACCCAAGAGTTTGAGTTTGCTGTGAGCTGTGATGCCACAGCACTCTACCAAGGGTGACATAGTGAGACTCTGTCTCAAAAAAAAAAAAAAAAAAGAAAAGGAAAGTTTCTTTTGTTTTGTATTTCCATATTTACAAATAGTGAGCATGCGGTTAGATGTTAACTTTATAAATTCGAAGCATGCCCTATGATTGTGTTGCATGAGAAGTCTTCTCTTCAGATATAACTGAAATCAAAAAACATCAGGGAGGGCGGAGCCTGTGGCTCATAGAGTAGGGCACCGGCCCCATATACTGGAGATGGAGGGTTCAAACCCGGCCTCCGCTGAACTGCAAAACAGAAAAATAGCCGGTCATTCTGGTGGGCACCTGTAGTCCCAGCTCTTGGGAGGCTGAGGCAAGAGAATCACCCAAGCCCAGGAGTTGGAGGTTGCTGTGAGCTGTGTGACACCACTCTGCTGAGGGTGAGACTCTGTCTCTACAAAAAAAAATTCAGGGAATCCGCGTGGTATCCGTGTCTGTTCACTGGCAATTAGTATTGGGCTTTGTCTTCTAGCTGCATGTTTGAATAACTAACCTGAGTTAGTAATTGTGACCCCCCTCTTTTCAAAAGTAAAAAAACCAGACAAATTTAAGGGTAATTCCTTATGTTTTTATGATTACGTACACAATCTTATTATTTTAAAAAGCTGGTTGCATCTGACTCAGGACAAGCGATAACCCAGCGTTGGTTTCGTTTACTTGCATGCGTTCTGCCTGCCCTGGGACTCATCTGCAGAGCTCCACAGGGCTCTTCTGTGCCGGGCACCCTTCCAGGTGCTGAGAGGGAACAGTGAATGAGACAACACTGATCGCACCCTTTTGGAGCTCACTTTCTGGCAGGGGATGCAGACCAGAGACAGGAATACACAAGGTGACAAGTGTCCAGTGCGTCAGGAAGACTGGCAGGGCAAAGGGAGAAAGTACAAGCCATGTAGGGCAGGACTGGCAGAGAAAGCCTCTTTGGTGGGCAACAAAATTTATACGGGCGCCTGAAAGGTATGAGGGAGCATGTGGTGGACTGGGGACAGAACGTGGCAGGGACAGGCTGGTGGAGTGTGAGGGGTGACAGGAAGTCCGTGTGAGCAGCGGAATGTACGAGGCAGCCCGGCAGACGGTGGCTCTGGGGCAGCGAGTGGGGCAGAGCCTCCCGAGCATTATCAGAAGTAATTACAGAATTCTGAGCAGGATCTAATTTACATTTTTCCACCATCTTTTTGGGAGCCATGCGGAGAAGTGATTATAAAGAATGTAAAAAAAGGGCGGTGCCTGTGGCTCATCGAGTAGGGCACCAGCCCCATATACCGAAGGTGGTGGGTTCAAACCCGGCCTCAGTCGAACTGCAAAACAGAAATATAGCCGGGTGCTGTGGTGGGCACCTGTAGTCCCAGCTACTCGGGAGGCTGAGGCAAGAGAATCACCTAAGCCCAGGAGTTGGAGGTTGCTCTGAGCTGTGACGGCACAGCACTCTACCGAGGTTGATAGAGTGAGACTCTGTCTCTAAAAAAAAAAAAAAAAAAAACGTAAAAATAAAACCATAAAATAAAGTCTGGTTAGGAGGCCCTGATGGCAGGGAAGCCAGGCCTGGGGGGACATCCGAGAAAGGAATGGGACGCTGCCTCTGTTGCAGAGAAGATGCCTTTTCCACATCGGAGCAGAGGAGAGTAGATAGGGAAGTACAGGTGTCTGGAGCTCGGAAGAGCAGAGAAAACCGTTTGAGGAACAGGAGAGGCTGAGCTGCGGGGCGGGCGGGAGCCTCGGGTTGCAGGAAAGAAGAAGTGATCGGCGAGGCGGGGGAGGGGGCACCCTGAGAGTTTCAGCGAGATGGGCCTGGACTCCAGGGCACCCATGGGATTTGGCAAGATAAGTGCTGCTGGTGGCTTTGTAGGAGGTGTCCAGGTGGGGGGGGGGGCCCAGGCTGATGAGGACAGACCTCGCTTGGGAGGAGCCTCGTGTAAAGAGGAACAGAGAAAAGGGGAGATCCAGGAAAGGGATGTAGGATTGGGAGGGTGTTTCTTTTTCTTTTCACTTTTCTTTTCTTCTTTTCAGTGTTTTTCTTCTTTTCTTCCCTCTCTCTCCCTCCCTTTGCCTCTCTCTCTTTTCTGATCAGAGGCATTCAAATGCTCTTGGGGGTCAGTGTCTAACGGGGTGCACAGGGTCCCTGGCACACTCGGGGTTGAGAGGCAGGAGGCCCACGAGCACCTGCACTTCTGCAGCTGTTCCAAGGCCCCGGGCTGGGGGAGGACAGGGGCCGTAAGATGGGGGAAAGAGGTGGGAGAGGGAACATCTGAGCCGAAGGTGCAGTTACGCCCAGTGAAAAGTCCTTGCCCTTTGCCAGGACTCCATAAAGGTGGCTCAGGTATGTCAGAGGGAAAAAAGGTTGTGGAGGAAGACGCTAGGAAACACAGGCAGGAGGGATTATGGGAGGACGGTGCTGAAACTGCCAGGGACAAGGACAGGAGCATCCTGAGAGGATGCAGGATCCAGAATCCAGGAGCGTCCTGAGGGAGCACGGCAGGAGGGAGCACGGCAGGTGGTGGCAGCAAGCAAGCCTCCAGGGAGATGGAGTTTGAGGCAGGCGTTAGGGGAGACTGGGTTTTATAGAAGGAGATGGCAGGAATTTTCTGGATAAGTAGGGAGAGGAACTCTGTCAACTGGGGTCCTCTGGGATGCAAGGAATGGGGGACACACACAGCCAGGGCTTGAGAGAGCTGCAGGAAAGAGTGTCCTCTGAGGAGGGCCAGCCACCAGCAGAGCAGGAGGGTGGAGGGCTGCTCAGAGAGGAGGCGGGGATGTGGCAACTTTCTGTTGACATCATGAATTCCCAGCAGCTGTGACGTGTGGAGTCAGGAAGGGATAGGCGTTTGGGTGACATCAGAGAATGTTGATGGTCAAGTGGAACCCAGTTTAAACCAGGAAAGCCAGGAGCACTTTCTCTAGGAGTTGAGTGAATGGAACACCCAGGTGAGCCCAGGAGCCCCAGGTGCACCCCCAGATGAGCTGAGGGTGTAACACGATCGCCAGGAGGGGGAGTCACTGAACATGCTGTTCTTCGCTCAGCTCTTGGGGGCCTGGACTGGCTGTCACGGGGGCTCTGGCAGTAGCCGGGGAACGCTGGGCTCACGCCCCTCCTCGCTTAGAAGCCCACACAGAGCGCTCATGCTCAGCACACTCCGAGAAGTGAGCGCGCACTACAAGCGTCCGTCGGTGGGGAAAGGGATGCGCGAGACTGGGTGCGTCTGTAGGATGGGGTATCATGCAGCTTAAAACAGAAGGAAATTCTGCAACATGCTAGAGGTGGGCGAACCGTGGAAGCATTATGCCGGGTGAAATAAGCTAGACATGGAAGGGCAGACATGTGTGAGCCTCTATCGGGAGGGGGGTCGCCAAGTCAAAACACAGAGATAGAGAGCAGAACGGAGGTTGTTAGATAATTGCAAAACTTCACCCGTCTATCCCCTCTGAAAATTTCAAACTTATGGCCCGCCCCCTACGGCTCTTTGCGGCAGAGCAGTAACACCTTATTGGCTGTTGTACCATCCGGGCACCGCCCCTAACCCAGCCTATATAAGGTGCACTTGTCTCGCTCTCTCTTCTCTCTCTCCCCCTCTTTCCCCCCGTGTCTCTCTCTCTCTCTCTCTCTCCCTCTCTCTCTCCCTCTCTCTCTCTCCCTCCCTCCCTCCCTCCCTATCCCTCCCTCCCTCCCTCTTTTCCCTCCTCTTTAATGCTGCTCTGCAGCATCCCCCGCCAATAGATGCCTTTCGTACAAGCCTCGGTGTTCTGTGAGGTTCATGCCGGTCAAGTGCCCCCCTTTCAGAGCCAGGAGGGGGAGACGGGAGTTAGGTGTTCAATGGGGGCCGAGTTTTGATTTGGAAAAGGCATTCAGGAGATGCAGGATGGTGATGACAACGTGAACGTCCTAATGCCAGTGAACCACACACATAAAAAATGCTTAAATTGGCTAAAAGTAAACATCAGCTTGGGGAAACTGAGGCTCCCTGTGGCCTTGAGGCCACACAGTTGGCATGAGGTTGCAGCATTGGACCAAAGTGTGTCTGCCCGACTCTGGAGGGGGCTGTGGGGAGAAGGGAGGGGTGCTGGAAACTAGACCCTGTAGAGGCCTGCTCTCGCAAGCCTCTCAGGAAAGACTTTTGCTTACTCATTTGCCACATTCAGATCTCACCCAGAGACATTCAAATTCCCCAGGATGGTGATTTGCAATCTGGTGGAGCAGGCTGCCTGGCACTCAGCTCCGCTCAGCAGGGAGGCAAGGTGCTCACAGACACCAGCCCCGGCATAATGGTTATTTTCCTGACCTCAGTCTCAAGTGCCAAATCTCAAAACAATCATTAAAACATCCATGTTCATTTTTTTCATTTGGAGAAAGGAGTGTCTGCCACGCTCCATAGTATCCACCTGGTTGGTTGTTCAGCACAGGCTGGCCTGACAGTGCTTGCTGGGAACTTGACAAGTGAGTCTCAGTTGAGTAAGAACAAAGCCACGGAAATCTGACCTTTTCAATGTACAGTTCCAGGAAAGGAAGAGAGAAGAAAAGTAGATGCCTGAATCAAGATAGAGTCCAGAAATGCCAAACTATATGCGGGGACTTTGGATCTGACCAGGGGGTATTTTCAACCCGTAGGGAAAGGACAGATGGCCCCACACAGGCGGCTAGGGTACTTTACTGGGGAAGACAAGGTAAATTCGATTCTTATTTTCTAAGGCCTGAAACCCAGAAGCCAGAGATGGAAGAGATGGACTGATACGTTTAACCACATAAAAATGAAAAACTTCTGTATGACAACAGATATCATAAAGATTAAAAACAGACTGGGGGAAGGAGAGATGGAGAAAAATATTTGAAATACATAGCAGACAGGCTCAGCGCCTGTGGCTCAGCAGGCTAAGGCACCAGCCACGTACACCTGAGCTGGTGGGTTTGCCTGGGCCTGCCAAACAACAATGACGGCTGCAACCAAAAAATGGCCAGGCATTGTGGCAGGCGCCTGTAGTCCCAGCTACTTGGGAGGCAGAGGCAGGAGACTCGCTTGAGCCCAGGAATTGGAGGTTGCTGTGAGCTGTGATGCCACGGCACTCTATCCAGGGTGACAGCTTGAGACTCTGTCTCAAAAAAAAAAAGTGAGACTCTGTCTCTATAAAAAAAAAAAAAAAAGAAATACATAGCAGACAATATAAAATATTCACTAAATAATAACTAGTATAAAAGAGCTCCTGAAAATGGATAAGACAAGCAATCCCATCCCATCAAAAATGGATTTACGGTCCAGGTTTTGTGGCTCACTCACACCTGTAATCCTAGCACTCTGGGGAGGCCAAGGCGGGTGAAACTCCTGAGCTCATGAGTTTGAGACCAGCCTGAGCAAGAACAAGACCTTGGTCTCTACTAAAAATAGAAAAACTGGGCCAGGCGCCGTGGCTCACGCCTGTAATCCTAACATTCTGGGAGGCTGAGGAGGGTGGATTGCTTGAGCTTACTACTTCAAGAACAGCCTGAGCAAAATTGAAACCCTGTCTCTACTAAAAACAGAAAAACTGAGGCAAGAGGATTGCATGAGCCCAAGAGTTTGAGGTTGCTGTGAGCTATGACGCTGAGAGAGGATACCTGAGAAGGAGGAGATCTGGGAGAACAGGGCTTCTCAAGGACAGCACAAGGATACACTTGCAGGGTCCTCTCCATGGTGACTCAGCCCTTAGGAATTTGTAAACCTAACTTCCTGGAACTTGGAAGTTTCCAAGTTCTGTGAAATACTGTCGTTAGGTGGGGGCTGGAATAGCATCTCCTGCTTGATTCAAACTGGCCAATAAGAAGGGTACCTGTAGGGTGGAACTTTCTGACTGTCAATAAAAAGGGAAAGATCAAGCCAGACAGGGAGCGAGGCCATTTGGAATTCTTCTATGCCGTAAGCTCCCAGCTGGTGAATAAAGCCCTTCCTCTTATAAATGTGGTGTTTGGGTGCTCCTTCTCTCCATTGGGCCTTGTCTTCCTGCAACAACACCACGGCACTCTACCAAGGGCAACCAAGCAGGACTCTGCCTCAAAAAAAAAAAAAAAAAAAAGACATCTACAAGGTGTAGTTGTTAAAAACAGGGATTTCTTGACAGTGTGGATAGGCTAGGTCTACTTTTGTTTTGTAAAAGCCTGTGTGGTGTAGGTGTAAATGCATGTTCTGCACTGCACTAGCTCTGGGTTATGTACTTTTTCCACATTTTAACAGGCTGTGTCATCACCTCTCTGAGTCTCTAATCCACAGCATTATGTTTGCATGGAACAATACTCAGAACTGTTAACCGTAGGGGTGATGGGATTAGACAAGTTTTGAGGCACTTTTACCATCTTAAGCGTTTCCGTGAGTTTAAATTTGTACTATGAGCTCATATCATTTTTGCAATATATAAAATCAAAACATTAGCCACAGAAATACTAGCCTTGCCCTCGGCCAGCAGCTCCAGATTCTGCGCTGAGGCCCAGAAGCCCAGTTTTACCTTCTCACCTGGACAATCTTTATTGTTAAGTAGGTAGCAATTCTCCCAGGAGGAGTTTTTCACCTTCAGCAGGATGCTGGGAGGAGCAGAACCCACGCTGAGTGGAGCCAGCCTCCTGGGACCGGACTTGTCCACATCTGGAGGAGGGCAGGTGTTGGCCTCCCTCCAGGTCTGTCTGGCTTCCTGTGGCTGCTGCCGCATTTAGGATTTCTGTCCTGCCCTCTGATTAGCAAGAGGTTGTAGAGAAGAACTTTGAGGTCACTGGATTTAACTTTCATATTTCATGATTTAGAAAACAAAGGTTCAAATATGTGAACCTGTGTCAGGGAGGGAGAGGTGGCCCTGCCCTGGAGACACACCTGGTTACAGGGTCTCAACCGTCCTTGTCTTCCATGAAGTTCTTATCTCAGTGGATGAGCTAGGAACTCAGATTTCCTTGGTCCAACCATTTGTCCAGCTCTGAACCCTGTGGGATCCTTTGCAGCAAGCTCCAGAATATATGAGCAATGGCGGCTTACACCACAGGGACATTAATAGCATTTTTGAATGAGAAGTCCAGAAAGAGGTAATCCTGGGGTTTGTTGAGCTGTTTAAAATTGTGATCAGTGGCTCAGCGCCTGTGGCTCAATGGGCCAGCCACATACACCTGAGCTGGAGGTTTGAATCCAGTCCAGGCCCGCCAAACAACAATGATGGCTGCAACCAAAAAATGGCCGGGCATTGTGGTAGGTGCCTGTAGTCCCAGCTACTTGGGAGTCAGAGGCAAGAGACTTGCTTGAGCCCAGGAATTGGAGGTTGCTGTGAGCTGTGATGCCACAGCACTCTATCCAGGGTGACAGCTTGAGACTCTGTCTCAAAAAAATAAATAAATAAATAAAAATAAAATTGTGATCAGTGCCAGATGTGGTAGCTCACACCTGTAATCCAGCACTCTGGGAAGCAGAGGCAGGAGGATCATTTGAGCCCAGGAGTCTGAGGATGCTGTGAGTTACGCTGACACCAGAGCACTGTGTGAAGCTGTCTCAACCAACCAACCAAAACAAACAAACTCTGCCATCATGGACACTGGCTCTTTGCTCCATCTTTTCCATCACCTTCAATGTGTTGGTTTTCATCTCAGATTTGTTACTTCGTGGTTTGCAAGATAACTGCCATAAACTTGAGAACCATGTTTTTATTTATTTTATTTATTTTTATTTTTTTATATTTTAGAGACAGAGTCTCACTTTATTGCCCTCAGTACAGTGCCGTGGCATTGCGCAGGCCACAGCAACCTGCAATTCCTGGGCTTAGGCGATTCTCTTGCCTCAGCCTCCCGAGTAGCTGGAACTACAGGCGCTATTGTTTTCTGTCGCCATTGGGCCGGGGTCAGGTTCAAACCTGCCACCCTCAGTATATGGGACCAGTGCCCCACTGGCCACAGGTGCTGCCCAAGTACCATGATTTTATACAGCAGTGTCAGAAGCAGGAAAGGAAGGAGGAAGTCAAAGCCCAATGGCCCAAATCCCCTTACGTCCCATTGGGAAGAATTAGTCACATGCCCATCCCTTGGCCAGTCACTGCAAAGGGGAAAGAAATTGTCTAATTGGCTTAGACCAATCACTATTCATCCCCTGGGATGAACATTTTACCACCAAACCCAAGGGCAACACTGGGGTTCTATTAGCTACCTAGTTGACATTAAGTGGAAGCAGCCTAGGGAACACTTCAGTGTTCTTTTCCTTCCCAAGGACCCAGGAAGATCTGGCCCTGGGATGAACATGGTATGGGGAATACCTAAGAAGTGAGGATTACTACTGGGGAGCCACAGTGAGAGCCATCAGGAGCCACTTATTCCTGGTAGTCGCATTGCCTAGCAGTTGGCCTGGGGCAAAGCCCCATTTCTCATGGGAGCAGTGAAGGACAGAAGTGTGGAATAAATAACTCAAATATGTGGTAAAAGCTGATTAATGGGTTCTAAAATTTCTTCATGGCTCCTTCAGCCTCCTTAGCTTATGTGTTTTGCAAACCACACTGGTAAAAAATGACGTTTTCCACTTGAGGTCTCTGAAATTAGCTACAAAAACAAGTGTATCCTTTCAAATGAAAGAACTGTGGAAGCCTCCAGAGACCAGGACAGCTTGAACATTGGGTGGAAATCAAACAAGCTTCCCGAGAAGAGACTGAGTGGCTAGGATGCTTACAGATGTCAGGAAAGAGACAACAGGCAGCCTCCTGGGGCCTGGATGGTGACCTCGGGAGTGCCAATGTGGGGCTACTTCATTCTCACTCCCCTGTTGGTTCAGGGAAAGGCGGCAGGAGTGGAAGGGGACAAACCAGAGCAGAATGAGCAGAATTCTGAGCTATCTCGGGGCCACACAGACAGGAATGAGAAGAGGAGGAAGGCCTCGTGCCCAGAGTCAATTTCTATGTTATCCCACCTGGGATTTCCCCTGGAATAGCCCCCACTTCAACCACTAGCCTCTGCCTAGGGCACCCTTGGGGCAGCTCTTACTCCTACTCCAGAAGGCTGGGACCTCCAGTCCTCCCAGCACCTGTTCATGTGTGAAGTGAGATCTGATATCCGTAAAAGATACCGGCATTAGGTAGAAACAGCCTAGGGAACACTTCAGCGTCCTTTTTCTTCCCAAGGACCCACGGGAAGATCTGGCCCTACAATGGACATGGTATGGGCAATTCCAAGGGGCACAGCTGGAATGCAAACCTGGCTTCCTCTGCCACTTACCAGCTGCGTGTGGTGGCTTCAGGAAGCCTCAGTGACTTCTCTCTATACAGGATCAAGTTACATATTATAAGTCATTTTTCTACATCTTCTTTGAAGAAATGTCCATTCAAATCCTTTGTCAAATTCTGGACATTAGATACTCATCAGATGTATGATCTCCAAACAGTCTCCCATTTGGTTGGCTGTCTTTTCACCCTCTTAATGGTGCCCTTTGTTATACAAATGTTTTAAATTTTGGTAAAGTCTAACTTATCTTTTTTTTTTTTTTTTGAGATAGAGTTCTACTATGTTACCCCTGGTTGTGACACCACAGCTCACAGCAACCTCAAACTCTTGGACTTAAGTGATTCTCTTGCCTCAGCCTCCTGAGTAGCTGGGACTACAGGCACTCGCCACAACGCCTGGCTATTTTTTTTTTTTTTGAGACAGAGCCTCAAGCTGTTATCCTGGATAGAGTGCTGTGGCATCACAGTTCACAGCAACCTCCAATTCCTGGGCTCAAGCGAGTCTCTTGCCTCCGCCTCCCAAGTACCTGGGACTACAGGCGCCCGCCACAACACCTGGCCATTTTTTGGTTGCAGCCATCATTGTTGTTTGTCGGCCCAGGCTGGATTCGAACCCGCCAGCTCAGGTGTACGTGGCTGGCGCCTTAGCCCGTTGAGCTACAGGCGCCAAGCCAGCCTGGCTATTTTTTTGTTGCAGTTGTCATTGTTGTTTTAGCAGGCTCAGGCTGGGTTTGAACCTGCCAGCTTCTGTGTATGTGGCTGGTGCCGTAATTACTGTGCTGTAGGTGCCGAACCAACTTACCTGTCTTTTTTAATTTGATTGCTTGGATTTTTGGTGTCATAGTTAAAAATATGTTGCCTAATTTAAGGTCATGAAGATTTGTACATAAGTTTTAAGAGTTTTACAATTTTAGTTCTTACATTTAAGTTTTTGATCCATTTTGAGTTAATTTCTATATACAGTGTGAGATGGACATCCAACTTCATTCTTTTACATATGTTGTCATTCTTTTACATATGACAACATCAGTTGTCCAAGGACCAATTGTTGAAAAGACTATTCTTCCCCCATTGAATTGCTATGGAACTCTTGGTGAACATCAATTGACTATAAATGGGATGGTTTATTTCTGGATTTTTTTGTTTGTTTGTTTGCTTGGTTTTTTGAGACAGAGCCTCAGGCTGTCACCCTAGATAGAGTGCTGTGGCATCACAGCTCACAGTAACCTCCAACTCCTGGGCTCAAGCGAGTCTCCTGCCTCCGCCTCCCAAGTAGCTGGGACTACAGGCGCCTGCCACAATGCCCAGCCATTTTTTGGTTGCAGCTGTCATTGTTGTTTGGCGGGCCCGGGCTGGATTCGAACCTGCCAGCTCAGGTGTACGTGGCTGGTGCCTTAGCCGGTTGAGCCACAGGCGCTGAGCCATTATTTCTGGATTTTTGATTCTATTCCATCAATGTAAGTATCTGTCCTTATGCCAGTACCACATTGTCTTCATTACTGTAGCTTTGTAGTAAGTTTTGAAACCAAGAAATCCTAATCTTCTAATTTTGTTCTTTATTTTCAAGATTTTTTGGATATTTTGCACCCTTTACATTAGGATCAGTCTGTTAATTTCTGCAAAGAAGGCCGGGTGCAGTGGCTCACACTTGTAATCGTAGCACTTTGGGAGGCCAAGGCAGGTGGGTTGTTTGAGCTCAGGAGTTCAAGACTAGCCCAAGCAAGAGCAAAACCTCATCTTTACTAAAAATAGAAAAACAAAACAAAACAACAAAAAAACCTAGCTAGATGTTGTGGCAGGCACCTGTAGTCCCAGCTACTCAAAGACTGAGGTAGAATGATCACTTGAGCCCAAGAGTTTGAGGTTGCTTTAAGCCATGATGATGCCATGGCACTCTACCCAGGAGTGACAGAGTGATACTCTGTCCAAAAAAAGAAGAAAAAAGGCTCGGCGCCTGTGGCTCAATGGGCTAAGGCACCAGCCATGTACACCTGAGCTGGCAGGTTCGAATCCAGCCCAGCCCACCAAACAACAATGACGGCTACCACCAAAAAATGGCCAGGTGTTGTGGCAGGCGCCTGTAGTCCCAGCTACTTGGGAGGTGGAGGCAAGAGACTTGCTTGAGCCCAGGAATTGGAGGTTGCTGTGAGCCATGATGGCACAGCACTCTATCCAGGGTGAGAGCTTGAGGCTCTGTTTCCAAAAAAAAAAAAAAGAAAAAGAAAAAACATATATATATAGTCTACCAAGAAGCCAATAGGAAGTTGACTTTTTTTTTTTTTTGTAAAGACAGAGTCTCACTTTATTGCCCTCGGTGGAGTGCCGTGGTGTCACACATCTCACACCAACCTCCAACTCCTGGGCTTAGGCGAGGACTAACAGGCAACCACCACAACACCTGGCTATTTTTCTGTTTTGCAGTTCAGCCGAGGCTAGGTTGGAACCCGCCACCTTCAGTATATGGGGCCAGCACCCTACTCGATGAGCCACAGGCGTCGCCCTTTTAAATACTATATCTCTATTACAAGAAAAATCTTTATTTCATTAGGATTAATTTATAAAATTTGTGGTATTAAGGCTTTGCATGAAAATCACATTCCCCAAAACATGCCAACTTATATTCTTACTGGCAGTAATGAGAGTACCTGTCTTAATATATTACTCTCTCTAAAGTAGTAACTGGTATTTTATAAATTTCTTGATTGTTTTTTCTCAAAAAATGTTTCGTTACAAGTGTGAGTAAACCATCTTTGTATTTATTGAGAGTTTGGGTCTAAGCACTTGTCACTTTGTGCCATGTTAAGGCAATTAACTGCAAATAGCTGCAAGTAATAGTTCCATTTTTTCTTTGCTTTTAATTTTATTTATATTTTATACAGCTATGGGAGTCAAATTGTAAGTTTGTTTCAAGATCTGTAAGAGAAACCTGGATTTTGTTTGTAAAATATATTTTTGTTAATAAAATATAACTTATTTAATAAGTTTCCCATTTTCAATAGGGTCATAAAATTTTGGGACCAGAAATCACAATTTTTAAAATAGATATATACAGCATGCACTTGGCCCTTGACTTTTTTTTTTTTTTTTTGTAGAGACAGAGTCTCACTTTATCACCCCTGGTAGAGTGCTGTGGCATCACACAGCAACCTCCAACTCCTGGGCTTAGGCGATTCTTTTGCCTCAGCCTCCCCAGTAGCTGGGACTATAGGCGCCTGCCACAAGGCCCAGCCATTTTTCTGTTTTGCAGTTCAGCTGAGGCCGGGTTTGAACCCGCCACCCTCAGTGTATGAGGCCGGTGCCCTACTCGATGAGCCATATACGCCACTCCCAATAGGGATTTGAAAGAGATTGCATTGACGCTGTAGATCAGTTTGGATAGTACTGTCTTCATATATACGTATTTTATTTTTTTTGTAGAGGCAGAGTCTCGCTTTGTCACCCTCGGTAGAGTGCCATGGCATCACACAGCTCATAGCAACCTCCAGTTCCTAGGCTTAGGCAATTCTCTTGCCTGAACCTCCCCAGTAGCTGGGACTACAGGCGCCCATCACAATGCCCTACTATTTCTTTTATTGCAGTTTGGCCAGGGCTGGGTTTGAACCCGCCACCCTCTGTATATGGGGCTGTCGTCCTACTCACTGAGCCACAGGCACCGCCCAATATATATATTTTTTGTTGAGACAGAGTCTCACTTTGTCACCCTTGGTAGAGTGCCGTGGCGTCACAGCTTACGGTGGGGTCAAGCTCTTGGGGTCAAGCGATTCTTTTGCCTCCACTGCTTTAGTAGCTGGGACTATAGGCATCCACCACAATGCCCAGCTATTTTGTTTGTTTGTTTAGCAGGCCTGGGCTGGGTTCAAACGCACTAGTCCCGGATTATGTGGCTGGTGCCATAAACTCTGAGCCACGGGTACTCCCATATTTTTCTCTATGCTTTATTGCCCTGGTCGGAACTTACAGTACAACGCTGAAGTGGTGAGAGCAAAATCTTTGTCTTGTTCTTTAGAGGGAAAATTTACAGTCTTACATTATTGAGTATGCTATTAAGGGTGAGTTTTTTATATGATAGCTTTTATCAGGTTAAAGATATTTGCTTCCATTTGTATTTTGTTGATTTTCTTTTATCATGAAAAGATATCATATTTTGACAACACTTTTTCTGTATATTCTGAGATCATGTGATTTTTATCCTTTATTCTACAAATCAGATGTACTACTTGGATTAATTTTTGTATGTTAAACCAAACTTGCGTTCCTGGGATAAATCCCCCTTGGTTATAGTGTATAACACTTGTTTTATGTTGCTGGGCTCAGTTTAGAATTTTTGCAAATATATTCATAAGAAATATTGCTATGTTGTTTTCTTGTTATGTCTCTGTCTGTCTTTGGTATTAGGATTGTATTTGCCTCATAGAATGAGATGTTTGCTCTTCTGCTTTTTGGAAGCATTTGTTAAGGATTTCTAACTATTCTTTAAATATTTGGTAGAATCCCCTAGTGAAGCCATCAGGGCCTGGGCTTTTATTTTTCTGGAAAGTTTCTTTTTTCTTTTAATTACTAACTAACTCAATCCCTCTCTCTCTTACTGTCTTGCCTTTTTATTTATTTATTTTTATTTTTATTTTTGGCCGGGGCTGGGTTTGAAACTGCTACCTCCAGCATATGGGGCCGGCGCCCTACTCCTTTGAACCATTGGCAATGCCCGCCTCTTTTTTTTTTTAAGACTGGATTTTGGGCTTGGCACCTGTGGCTCAATGGGCTAAGGCGCCAGCCATGTACACCTGAGCCGGCAGGTTCAAATCCAGCCCGGTCCCGCCAAACAACAATGACAGTTGCAACCAAAAAATGGCTGGGTGTTGTGGCAGGCGCCTGTAGTCCCAGCTACTTGGGAGGAGGAGGCAGGAGACTCGCTTGAGCCCAGGAGTTGGAGGTTGCTGTGAGCTGAGATGCCACAGCACTCTATCCAGGATGACAGCTTGAGGCTCTGTCTCAAAAAAAAAAAAAAGAAAAGAAAAGAAAAGAAAAGAAAAGAAAGACTGGATTTTTGTACTGTCACTCAGGCTGGTCTTGAACTTCTTGGGCTCAAACAATCCTCCTGCCTCAACCTCCCAAGTAGCTGGGACTGCATGTGTGTATCACTATGTCTAGATAGTTATTTAATTCTTTTTATTTATTTATTTTTTATTTTTTGATAGAGACAGAGTCTCACTTTCTCGCCCTCAGTGGAGTGCTGTGGTGTCACACAGCTCACAGCAACCTCCAACTCCTGGGCTTAGGCGATTCTCTTTCCTCAGCCTCCCTGGTAGCTGGGACTACAGGCGCCCACCACAATGCCCGGCTATTTTTCCATTTTTGCAGTTCAGCTGAGGCGGGGTTTGAACCTGCCACCTTCGGTATATGGGGCCAGCACCCCACTCAATGAGCCACAGGCGCCAGAAAGAGTCTCACTGTGTTTGCCAGGCTGGTCTTCAACTCCTGGTCTCAAGCGCCTCCTGCCTCAGTTTCCTGAGTAGCTAGGATTATAGGCATGAGTCACTGCACCCTGTTCCTCTCTCTTTTATAGTTATCTTTGTAGTTACTTTTTCTATTTACTTTATTTCTTCATTGCAGATTTGAGTTGCTGTCTAGTGACCTTTCATTTTAGCCTGAATAAATCCTTTTAGTATTTATTGTAGATCTGTTAGTGATGAATTTTGTTTATCTACTGTAAATTTCTCTTTCAGTTTTGAAGAACAGTTCTACTGAATATAGAATTCCTGGTTGGCAGCACTTTTCTTTCAGTGCTTTCAATGCGTCATAGTAGATATATCTTCTGGTCTCCATCTCTGGGTGTACAGTTGCCGCTGGAGCCTTGGGAAGACCCACCCAACAGAAGTTCCCTGACGAGAGGCTGAGGAACCTCCTGGAACTGGGCTCGTCCTCAGCAAAAATGGAGTCAGTCCCAAGCTTGAACCAGTGATAAATCTTTGGAAGTCATAGAAAACTAGAAAGCTGGGCAGCTCCTGTGGCTCAGCGAGTAGGGCGCCGGCCCCATATACCGAAGGTGGCGGGTTCAAGCCCGGCCTCGGCCGAACTGCAAAATAAAAAAATAGCCGGGCGCTGTGGCGGGCGCCTGTAGTCCCAGCTACTAGGGAGGCTGAGGC
>CAUYON010120944.1:0-13746 GCA_963573935.1 Arctocebus calabarensis
ATATGAAAGCTATAAATTAGCTTCATATTAGGGCTGAGTACATTGGATACTTTTTCTTCCATTCTTGAGATACTTTGCTAAGAAGAATATGTTCCAGCTCCATCCATGTAAACACAAAAGAGGTAAAGTCTCCATCTTTTACAGGATTCTTGTATGTATGATGCTAGCTTAGGGCATTCCAGTCTCAGTATTTAAACTACAAAGGAAATAGGGATGCCTGTAAATAAAGAAATGGTCTTAGAATTTCAGGATCTATCAGTGCTCTATTTGAAAAAGGAAAGAAGTAGCTTAACTCCTCTTTACTAAGTAAAGTATCTGTGTGGCTCTCTGAAACAGATTTGCTAAAAAAGAAAGAAAGAAAAAGGAAGAAAAAAAGGCAGAAGAAACTTTAAATATCCTCAAGTTTTAGAATGGTCCTCCTATAAATCTGACACTGTCTTCTTGAAGTTCTAAGAAGAACACCAAGAGATTATCATTTGGCAGACTTTGCGTCTAAAAGAATTAACCTTACTTTATTGGTTGAAATTAATTCAGGTATTTATTATTTGAGTCACCACAAACATGAGCTAAATAGGAAAGCAAACATCATCATCACGCAAAAATACCCTCCAAGGACTTGACCCCTTTTAAAGCTGGTTCCCACTCAGACATTTCCTCCGGCTTATGCAGACATCTCTCCCAATTTTTCAGTGTCTCCCCCAGGATGTTGGATAGTGAACAGAATGACTACAGAACAAAACTGCAAGTTTTGCCAAAGATGCAGGGTTTGGTGAAGTAAGGGGAAGTGACCCTGGAGCACCTCTGGGGCACAGTTGGGCTGTGGGTACCTGGCATCCTCGAGTTGTAGACCAGACAGCATGCAATCAACTAGGCTGATTTCCTGATGGGTGACTCACATATCAACAGTTTGCAAATCCAAAGATTAAGTGTAAAAAGAAAAGATAAAGGATATCTTTGGTTCCCAAATACTTTTGGCCGAAGACTGGCCTTTTTCCTTATGTTGCAAAAATAAAAAGGGAAGAATGTCAATATATCAGATAATTTTGTTGGGATAATTACTGTTCCTCCACAAAAATCACACTTGGTTTAATCTTTGTTCATGCTGAGAACATGGACGTGGATGAGACATGGATGCAGTTATAACCTACATTTTGTTAGATCTTATGTACCTACTTTTATGATTTTTCATTTTATCTTGTGGGAGTAAATCTCAAACTTTTTTCATTATTTACTGTGGCCTTTTGATCTCTGTTTTATGCACACACAATTTTATTAGCCTTTTTCAGTACTGATTACCTTGGGATAACAGGAGTCTCCTCTCTTTTATGGGTCCACAAAATTGGAATGACCTCCTCCTCCATTTACCAAAAACATTAACAAGTGACAGCGCTGGTGCCATTAAATGTCAGTGTCGCGGAAAAGGAGCTACATGACTCCTCCAACTGCGTGGTTTCCTGTATATTTGCTCTGAATTCTTTCTAGTTCCCTGTAGTTAGAACTTCATTATGTTGTCTGTACCAGTTATTCTGATTCCCTATAAGAGTTCACTTGCTTTTTCCATTAAGGAATGACATGAAGTTGAATATTGACAAGTATAATACGTCAAGACAGATACAGACCAGCTGATTACAACAGAAGCATCATGCTTTCAGACTGATTTGTTTCAGTATAAAATGCCCTTATAATTTTTTTTTTTTTTTTACTTAAAAATACCTAGGTAGTTTTAGGCTCTAAAATAGTGGGGAAAGTCTTTGATCTATTTGTATTTCCTTTTTTTATTCTCCCAAGGAAGGAAATATAAAGCTCCTTCTTTCAAATACCATGCACATTTTTTACTAATACTTAGCGCAGCCGTAGTTTTAAGACCTACTCAACCATATTTGGGAGAGGCTGCAGTTAAATCCAAATCAGTTTTAGTGTCAATTTGTACACATTCCACACTGATGATGCAGCAAGAGAGAAGGACATAGGCTGCGACATTCCTTGGTACTTGCAGTTGTGCTTGGAATTCCCCCCACACATAGCACAGCAAAGCACTCCACCCTTCCTCTGGACACCTGCCTTTAGAAGCCTGCAGAACTGCATTGTTCTGTGGAAAGAACAAATAACAAGATGAACAGGCAGCAGAAGGGAGTTTCTGTGATAATTCCTCATAGCAACTCTTAAGTAGGAACTGTCATTAAAAAAAATAATAATAATAATAACCAATGATGCCATGAAATAAGATTAAACTCCAGTTAGGTGGTAGCACATAAAATATCACAGGAATATTAATATTTAAGAAAGGTAGGGATGAAATTTTAACCTATAAGCAATAGTTAATAGCAAACAAGATCATGTAAAGTGAGCCCTTACTGTCCTTGAATATAAAAATTCTCCTTATCTTAAAAATAAAAATGACATTGGGCAATATCACATTCTGATCTTACAAACTAAGGATCTATAAAATGGGAATTTGTAGATTTCATATTAATTTTTCCCATTGTATTGATCTTAGGTATTAAGTTAGTTAACACCTTTTTTAAAATAGAAATACGCATCTTTCTCGTGCTCAGGCTGGTCTTGAACTTCTGGCTTCAAGGAATTCTCCTACCTCCAACTCAGCTCCCAAAGTGCTATATGCATGAGCCACTACATCTGGTCTTTTTTTATTTTCCTTAACATTCTGGTAACCATTTAGCACTGCCTGGAGGGGAAGATTGGGTGACTAATTAAATTGTGATTATAAAAATTCGATTAAGTGCTTAATACTTCATACCAAATACAGCACCAGAGATTAACAGAGTTTGCTGTTGAAAACCTAAAACTGCTAAGTCAAATGGCATCTCTCACTCTTCCCTCCTTCTTTGTCTTTATTCTATAATTTAAAGCACCAATAGTATTTATAAAGAAGTAAAATCTGTCTCAAATAATATTTTAACTATCAGAGTACTCTAAATGAACAGATGTTCGTAGTGATGTTAACCCTGTAGGCAAGCCAGTGTCTCCTCGGGTTTCTGTAAACCCTGATTTTCCCTGTAGTGGAAAAGTCAGATCCTGCCGAAGTCCAAGAGATGGGTATGATTCAGACAGAGCCTCTTTGACCTGTGACATATGTATTATACCTCTAATATAACTGACTTTCACAAAAATTAGTACCATATATGAATCAATGCAGCTCTTTCCCTATGCCCTTAACTTCTTAATTAAGAATAGTGCTTTATGATAGACAAAGGCTGACCATAAGAAACTAGAATGAACAGGAGAATTTCCTGGGTGAAATTTAAGCCCTTGCTCCAATGACGTCACAGGAGACTTAGTAATTTATTTTATTTTGGTGGGTATTAGGCAGCATGCCTCAGTACTAGCTACAAAATTGTAAGTCTGCAGATGTGCATGCTTGTAATAGCACCACTATAAACATTTGGAGCAGAAGGTATTGGAGATGTTGGATAAAACCAGACTTCAAATAGCACACTTGCTATATCTTAAGCTGCTCTGCCTTTTCAGAATTTAATCTGTTAAAGAAAAGAAAATGTAAGTTAGCACCCGTATATTACTTTTTAGCCAGATTTGTTTTGAAAATTTTCTGAGTTAGGAAATTAATATGAAAATAATGATATATGTTTTTCTCTTATGAGAAAGAATAATATTGTTTTTGAAATCTGACCAAGCTCCCAATGTAGGTGCCATTTCACAGAAAATTATTACGGCTGTAGGTTGTCCAATGACAACACATTGAATTACAGGTACCTCAATCTCTTTGAGCTAAAGAGTGATGGTATTTGTATTCACTTTTTCCAAAGGATAGTTCTGATTTTTCTCCCTAGAATCACTAAGTAGAATCAGTATGTTTTTGCGCTTTGTTGATCATTTCTTAATAGACAAAATTTGTATTAATTTGTGTTACTTGGATTATAGGAACAGAAGCTTAACTTGAGCACAAAAGGGAATGACTATATTGGATTTAGGTGACGAACGCAGAGAATGGAAGGTTGGCAGGCTTTCAGAAGGCTTTGGAACGCAGACAGCTGGGCTGGAGAGTGGGACAACCTAGCTAGCCAGAAGGCTGAGAGCAAGATTGCCTTTGGATTTGGGTCCTACAAGTCAGTCAAGGCTGGGGAGAGGGAATTGTGCAGAGAATACAGTTGAGGGCAGAGAGCAGACAGAAAGAGCAAATGGAAGATATTCTGCACATGTGTCTACCCCGTGGTTGACCAAGGACAGGCTGATCTGTCTCAAAGTCCAACCAAAACAAGTCCTTCTTACACAATGGAAACAGTAACTCTCCAAAATAAAATAGGGGTGACATTGTCAAATGAAGTGGAAATAGATATGGGCTCTAGCTGACCAAAACTAAAGCAAAATAAAATTAATTCCCATACATGCCCAGTGGCCACCACAAAATTGGGATTTCCATCATGAAGACCTCACCAAAAACATTTTATCAACAGGACCAGCAGAAATGGCACAATACCATTAGAGGCTCCTCGTATGATTCTATTTATATAGAATATTTGGAATAAGCAAAGCCATAAAGACAAAAGTGGATTGCTGGTTGCTAAAAGCAAATAGGGGGTGACTGCTGACAATTATGGGGTTTCTTTCTGGGATGATTACAATGTTCTAGAATCAGATAGTGGGCATGTTTACCCAGTTTTGTGACTATACTAAAAATCACTGAATTGTACACTTTAAAAGGGTGAGTTTTATGATAAGTGAACTACATTATCAGTAAACAAATGTTTTTAAAAAATCAAAAAAAGGAATAAGAATATGACTATTCATAAAATGATGAGCTTTCTGGTATAACCTTAGGATGGCAAGCACTCAAATAGAAGGGGAAGCTCATGCTTTTAATCTCAGCACTTTGGGAAGCTGAGGCAGGAGAATCCCTTGAGGCCTGGAGTTTGAGACCAGCCTAAGCAATTAGAAGGGCCCTCATCTCTCAAAAAGCAAAAAAATTAGCTAAGTGTGGTGATACATGCCTACTGTCCTACCTACTCAGGAGGCTGCGGTGAGAGGATCACGGGAGCCCATGAGTTCAAGGTTACAGTGACATATGATCCCACCAACTGCACTGCAGCCTGGGCGATAGAACAAGAGCCCGTCTTAAAAAAAAAAGAAAGAAAGGAAAAGAAAAAAGGAAAGGGAAGGAGCCATCATGGAAAACAATTAATTATAGGCCTGTGTCTTACTGTGACTCTTGACTATGCAATATTTCTAAGTAATCCAAGTTCTACACATCCTAAGTTTCCATGTTTCTGCCATCCTAAAAAAGGAGCAGCATGTAGGATTTAAAAGTTGTGCTTCTGGTCAGACATAGTGGCACACACCTGTAATTCTAGCACTCTGGAGGCCAAGGGTGGAAGATTGCTTGAGCTTAGGAGTCCAAGACCAGCCTGAGCACCCATCTCTACGAAAAATTAGCCAGGTGTAGTGGTGGGCGCCTGCAGTCCCAGCTACTTAGGAGGCTAAGGCAGGAAGATCACTAGGAGTATGAGGTTGCTGTGAGCTATGATTATGCTACTGCACTCTATCCCGGGAAACAGGGCAAGACTCTATCTCAAAAAAGTAAAAGTTGTGTTTCTTGAGAATAGACTCTTAGAAGCTACAGGCCTGTAAGAAAGCATCACTGTAAAATGCAGTACTATACTCTGGGCTTACTATACTCACGGATCCTGAAATGTTGGGTTCTGAAAGGAAACTTTCAAAACAGTGGACATTCCCTGTGCTAGAAGACAGATGTGTGGGTAGACCATTATTTCTTAGGCTGTCTTGGACCACAGCAGACCCACCCTGAAGTTGAGAACCAACTGGCATAATTTGTCTGATTAATATTCATGTCTGACAGAACAACATCCATTTTGAAATTCTTCCTTAAAAAACATTACTCCTAAAATCTGAATCCACCCTCTGAAATTTTTGGTTTTCAGCAAGCATACTTCATGAGGAAAGGTAGATACTTAGGAGTTCATTTAGCTGTGAAAAAAGTCTACATGGGTTTTCACCTTTCTATTCTATTCTTTTCTTTTTTCCTTCTTTCTTTCCTTCTTTCTTTCTTGTCATATTTGATTTGTTTTGTTGCTAATGGATATTTAAATCAAGCAGGGATTTAATGACCTTTCATATGGCCATCTAAGAAAATTAGGACTACCCTCATCATAAGGCTTTTTTCTAATCCAACTTTCGGGTTTCCCTCATAGCTCAGGCAAGAGTAACAAAGAAGAAAATCAACACATCACAACTGCAGCAGAGTGTTGCAGTTATTCCATGGTTCATGTGTAAATGTTGATATAAACTTTGGTAATAGAGTTAACAGTGGGCTCCAGAGGTATTAGCAGGTAGCTGAGTTAAAAGCAAATGGCTGGAGTGCACTGTCACATTTCATTGCCTCTAATTTTGTGTTTCTAATCTTGAGCTTGGCTGCTAGATAACATAACTTGTTTCAGTTGTATACAAAATACAGTAAATAGAATAGAGGAACTTTCTGTGCATAGGTTTGGTGGATTTGCTATTAGACATCATGTTTATCTGCTCAAGGATCTTTTTGACTGACTTTCTGATAATGGGCTATAAGGCAAAGCAGTGAGGTCACAGAAGCTGAACTTATGGATAAGTAAGGTACTCATGTAGTAGTTGATAATTATAATAATGAGCCTAAACCTTACAGTCACAAAATTTGAGTAATATTTGGCCACATTTTTATTTAGAATATATTTACTTTTATTCTTTGAAATTGCATTATGTTTGTAATACAATTCCAGAACATTCAGTAAATAGACACTGCATTCTCAAAAATGCATTCACGGCTGAGCATGGTGGTTAATGCCTGTAATCCTAGCACTTCGGGAGGCTGAGGTGGGAGAATAATTTGAGGTCAGGAGTTCAAGGACCAGCCTGAGAGAGAGCTGGTCTCTACAAAAAAAAAAAAAAAGTTAGTTGGTTATGTTGGCAAGTTCCTATAGTCAAGTGGTTCTCAACCTTCCTAATGCCGCAGCGCTGTAATATAGTTCTTGTGGGTCGTGACCCACAGGTTGAGAACTGCTGCTGTAGTACCAACTACTTGGCAGGTTGAGGCAAGAGGATTGCTTGAGCCCAGGAGCTTTAGGTTGCAGTAAGCTATAAAGCCCAGGCAACAACGCAAGACCTTATCTTCAAAAAAAAAAAAAAAAAAAGTATTCAAAGAGAATTTATTATAGTTTGAAAAATCTTTTGATGCTTATATCTTGCAATACAGTTTTTAAAAATTGCATATTTCATAGGTATGAAATACATGTACATTTTTCCAGAGAACAAACACATAGGCAACACTTTAAGAAACTTAAAAATATACACATATTAATTTGCTTAGATCCAGGTTCTTTGGCAATTTTAGAACATTTCAGACAAACATATGCACCCATATACAACATACTAGGTGTATGTGAATGCATGAATATATAATACATATATATTATCATCATAAAAATACTACCATGCCTTTGCAAAAAAACGTGAGGAAGAAAACCTACAGAAAAAAAAATAGGCTACTTATTGGATTGAATCTTACTATTTTACAAATTGGTGTTCCTTTTTTTGCTCTAAGTAATAGCACCCATGGTTAAGTTTGAAACTATTTGATATTAATAGAAATTTCTTTCTAAGTTGGAACTATTTCAGATGCGTACTCTTATATGAAAACAGTACAAACACCATTATGTAAAATAAATTGATGCCTGGGAGCTATAATGACCAAATTCTTATCCTCAGAGCATCTAGTAAAATCCTTTAGCACAGCAGCCTTAATAAGTGGCTGATGACTAAGTGAATGTACTTATTTATCTTGAGAGGACGAGCTTCCTTGAATGATCCTTAGACTGTTAGCTACAAACTATTAACTAAAATCTACACTCAAATTATGAAGTATAATTGTGAACTATATTTAAATTATGAATGTTGCTTCTACTATGGTGCTTAGATTTTCCAATAAATATGAATACATAAAAATTATAAAAATTATGAAATGTGAACAATTTTTAGAGCACATATTGTCAGTTCCATGGAAAAATAGATTGCGTCTCAGAAGCTGCTGACAAACATTTACTTCTTATTTTGCAGAATGGTTTTACACCATTGTATATGGCAGCCCAGGAAAACCACCTGGAGGTTGTCAAGTTTCTCCTTGATAATGGTGCAAGCCAGAGCCTGGCCACAGAGGTAAGACATTTTGGTTTTTTTCTGCTGTTAAGTTCACAGAGGTATTTATAGGATTTTTGACAATGTGCAGTTAAGAATTTGTCACACCATCCTTTCAACTGCAATTGTATATTAATGTGTGGGTTCATACATTTTTATGAAATATGTTAGAAAACCTATTTTTATCTTTAAAAATCTTTCATTGCATAAATACCCTTTCTGCTCCTAAATATCTGGTTCTACCCTATAATTGAGCTATCACTTTAATATTTAACATGTTTGCTTGAGAATACTTTTCTGTCCTTTATAATTTTGCCTCAGAGGCAACCATTGTTTTGAATTTTTTTTTGATAAACATTGGTTTTAAATCTGTTTTTTTTCCAAATTAGTGATTGTTTAACTAATTAGATGTAATATACACTTGTAATTAAAACTAGAATACATTTTTAAGCATTAAATAAAAGTAGTATTGGAAAAGAAAATTTGCAGTCTCAAATAGAATTATTATTTAAAAATAGAAAGTTGGCTTGGCACCTGTGGCTCAATGGGCTAAGGTGCCAGCCACGTACACCTGAGCCAGCAGGTTTGAATCCAGCAGGGCCTGCCAAACAGCAATGACGGCTGCCACCAAAAAAAATGGCCGAGCGTTGTGGTGGGCACCTGTAGTCCCAGCTACTTGGGAGATGGAGGCAGGAGACTCACTTGACCCCAGGAATTGGAGGTTGCTGTGAGCTGTGATGCCACAGCACTCTATCCAGGGTGACAGCTTGAGGCTCTGTCTCAAAAAAAATAAATAAATAAAAAATAAAAAAATAATAAAAATAGAAAGTTGTTTAAGTCAGTGATATTATCAAAGGTAATGTAGTTTATTATTTAAGCTAATCTGGATGGAAGAGTACAGTCACTTAAGCATTTAACTAGAAATCTATTGGTAATAATAAAAAAGAACCAATAGGGCACATGATTTTTAACAAAGAAGTTAAGGAGAGCTGTTGCAGGATTATTCTTGTCAAAAACCACTACTTTTACTTGCCTGCCATTATGCTCCCCAGAGGACACAGGAGCGATGGCCACAGTGGAATCTCAGATAACCTCTCCCGTCTTTTGAGCTGATGCTTTGTGGGGAAACGCCCAGATAAATGAAGAAATACACACACGCAAAGAAATCTTATGGCCGTAAATATATGAAAATATTCTCACTCTCACTCACAGTCAAAGAAATATAAATATATGATTCAGAAAAAAGAGACCTAACCTTTAGATTAAAAAAATTGGTAAGGAGACAAAACCAGACTTTCCTGGTTTTATTAGTGAAATGGACAACTAATTGCAATACTTTCACAGAACATGTGACAGTAACAATCAGAGACTAATATCTATATGCCCTTTTTCTTAGAAATTCCACTTCTGACAATTTATTTTATAGAAATATTAGATATTTAAAAATAAATTTTAGAAGTAGACTTGCATTAGGTTGCAAAAATAGTATAAAAGAATGTTCATCAACATAATAGCAATTTTTAAAAACTGGAAAGAGTCTCAGTATGCACCAATAAGAACTGATTTAGTAAATTCTGGTCTACAATAACATGATATTCAGCACTGGTAAAAATGAGACTAGAGTTTGTGTACTGATACAGGAGTGTTCTTACCACATTGCTTATCAATGGTTTGCAATTAGAAGGGAGCCTGACTTTTCACTTTATACCCATTAGTACTGTTGGGGATTTTTCACGTGAAAATATAGGCGTTTTATAATAATATTCTTAAAGCTAGGTTAAGAATAACTACTCTTGCTGACATCAAAAGAACAAACATTTAGTCAGGCATGGGGGGATGTGCCTGCAGTCCCAGCAACTCAGCAGGCTGAGGCAGGAGGATCACTTGAGCCCAGGAGTTGGAGGCTGTGATATATTATGATCATGCTTGTGAATGGCCATTACATTCCAGCCTGGACAACATGGCAAGACCCCATCTCATATTTACAGAACAGACAGTAGGGAGTGATTAACTAGACAGTTTTTAATAAAAATTTTAATTTACTAAGTGGTGTGATCTAGCAAAACTCTTTCAAATGTATCATTTTTAGTAAGCCTGGCACACTTCATATCTTGTATGTATATAGCACATCTTTGGCTTGATCGTGGTTTGTGAAACCTTTTTTTTTTTTTTTTTTTTTGCTATTACTGTGTACTGCATAACTTTTCCATGTATATCTTCCTTTTTCTGATTAAGATTCTGAAATGTGAGGTAAATTTGTTTATTTATTCTACAAGTAATTATGAAGCACCTATTATAGCTTGGAAACACTATAAGGCAGTTCAAGTATATATATATTTTTCACTTTGACACTTCTTGTTTTATTTTTATTGTGAAGGTACATCCTCTTTCTTTCAAACACATATTTTGGCTTGTAATTATTTTTCAAATTTTTTTTTTAGAGACAGAGTCTCACTTTGTCGCCCGAGGTAGCGTGCTGTGTCGTCACAGCTCACAGCAACCTCCAACTCTTGGGCTTAGGTGATTCTCTTGCCTCAAAAAGTATATTCTTGAGCCACTGAGGCATGAGCCCTTTTTTCAAGACCCTTCCATCACATTTCCTTCTACTGTTATTTTTTTCTTAAGAAAACTGCATAAAGCAAAGCAAACCATTTAAACTTGGTTTCGAAACAAAATCTGGAGCCACTAATTTTAGCTATCAACACCTTGGAGCTGTATCTTTGTGTCTTTAATTGGCTTATGCAGGAAACACAGATTCTTGTCAGTGCTAATCGGGTCACTTGCAACTTATTTTCTGGTACAAAGTAGTTTCCCTTTGTGTCTAAGTCCTGTGAATTTACATGTTCACATCAGCGGAAGTGGGTCCTGTCCTTTTGATTCAGAAAGGCAGGTTGTCATTTTTACTTATTAGGTTTTATTCAGGTTTTTAAAGTGAGATGCAAAATTGACTCTGAAGATGCAGTTTTCTGGCTCAGCTCCTGTAGCTCAGCGGCTAGGCCACCAGCCACATACACCAGAGCTGGTGAGGTCGAACCCAGACCAGGCCTGCCAAACAACAACGATAACTACAACCAAAAAAAAATAAAAATAAAAAAGCCAGCCATTGTGATGGGTGTGTGTAGTCCCAGTTACTTGGGAGGCCGAGGCAAGCGAGTCACTCAAGCCCAAGAGTTGGAGGTTGCTATGAGCTGTGAGCTATGATGCCACGGCACTCTACGAGGGCGACATAGTAAGACTCTGTCTCAAAAAAAAGCAATTTTCCTTTTACCTCTCCTTTAAAAAAGCATTTTTCTTTGTTTGTAGAAGTAATACATTGTATAAATGGGAAAGTACAATAAAAAGCAAAAGGAAAAAGTCTATTATTTTCTCTAGAGATGACATTTTATCCATCCAGATTGTTTGCACAGGGACACATGCACACATATTTATCTTTATGAAAATGAGATCATATATTTACCCTGTTATGTAGACTACTTTTCTTACAATATGATATTCTAAACTTTATGTCTTTAAGTGTAAATTAAGCCTGTGGTATCATTTAAGTGACATTTTGGTCGAGTCCAGGCATTCCCTCTTTGTTATCTTTCTTACATAGACAGAAAATGTCTCTCTGGTTATGTTGGTTACATTATTCTTTTCCTTGGGTAAAGTTGCGAGGAGAGGGTAAATCAAAGTTGAACCTTGAAGCATAGAGGGCAGATGGAATTTGTACACATGGAGGAGGAAGGCGCTTCCGGAGTGGGGACATAGCATGAGTGTAGATTGCAGGATGGAGTTGGTCTGCCCCTCCATAACTAGAGAGACTGGAGGAGAGGATTGACGTAGGAAGACACCGCACAATGCTGTCGCTTTAGGTCCTTCGGGGCAATGTTTTGTACATCTTTGAATACATCGTGTAAGTGTTCTGGTTTGAATCCAGTCAAATAAATTGTAGGAACCCCTGTCTGTTTTCCAGCAAGAGAAAGAATGATGTGTTAGGAAGACATGATTCTGTGTCTGTGTGCACCTGTGTGTCTTACAAATGCTCTTCGGAGCAGCCCTCCATTTGTACCACGGGGACTACAGAAGTTAAATATCTCAAATAGGATAAGTAATTTGCTTGCCAATTCTCTAGCAAAAATTTTGAATGTGTAATAATGAAAGCATTATAAAATTACAATTCATTAGTCACTCTTAGGATTTTCTACCCTTTGCTGTTTGTTATAGTCAGCAAGACAACAATTTCTCTAACCACAATGGAATCTGTGACTTAGTCCTCATATGTCTCAGAGTAACTCAAAGGGGAGGTTCAAAATGTGCACACTTATGTCTGAACGTACTCTAAATTCATATTTTAGTATATGTGCTGCCAAAGCGAGCACTAAATTCTTATTTTAATCAAACTCATAGAAGAGAGGAGCATGGTGGTTACTGTAGGCCATGGGTGAAAGTGACATGAAGAGATGTTTATCAAAAGGTACAAAATCTGGCTCGGCGCCTGAGGCTCAACCGGCTAAGGCGCCAGTCATGTACACCTGAGCTGGTGGGTTCCAATCCAGCCGGGGCCCACCAAACAAAGACAGCTGCAACAACAACAACAACAAAACATGGCCGGGCGTTGTGGCGGGCACTTGTAGTCCCAGCTACTTGGGAGGCAGAGGCAGGAGACTCGCTTGAGCCCAGCAATTGGAGGTTGCTGTGAGCTGTGATACCACTGCACTCTATCCAGGGTGACAGCTTGAGGCTCTGTCTCAAAAAATAAAAAAAATAAAAATAAAAAAGTTACAGAATCTTAGACTGGAAGAAATAGGTGTTGCTTTGAGATGTATTACACAATATGATGAATACAGTTAATATTATAACTTATAATAACGTTATACATATAACATATATAACGTATTATAATGTATATTACACGTATAATAGTGTATTATACATTTCAAAATTGCTGAGACAAATTTCAAATGTACTCACCACAAAATTAATATTTGGAATGATGGATGTATCAACTAACTTGATTTAATCATCCCACACTGTATTTATAAATCATATCACTTTGTACCTCATAAATATTTACAATCATAATTTTTAATTTACTATAAAATTGTAAAAGAAAAAATAAGAAGAATCAATAGATATAGTCATGCTTTGCACGAGCTCTATGTCATCTTTTCTCAAAGTCAAGCATCTTTCATAGAGAGTATAGACCTTTTATAAAACACCATTGACCATAGTTCATTAACTCATGTGTACTGAATTAGCACCAAATATAGCTAGGTAACCCAGTACGGTAATGAATCAGACAGGTATGTAAGCCAGCATTAAAATAGTAGTAGAGGCTTGGTGCCTGTGGCTCAATGGGCTAAGGCGCCAGCCACATACACCTGAACTGGCGGTTCGAATCCAGCCTGGGCCCACTAAACAACAATGACAGCTGCAACCAAAAAATGGCCAGGCATTGGCAGGCGCCTGTAGTCCCAACTACTTGGGAGGAGGAGGCAGGAGACTCACTTGAGCCCAGGAATTGGAGGTTGCTGTGAGCTGTGATGCCATAGCACTCTATCCAGGGTGACAGCTTGAGGCTCTGTCTCAAAAAAAAAAAAAAAAAAA